>BJCM01153715.1:0-26811 GCA_018326385.1 Flaveria bidentis | reverse complement strand
AGTGAAAGAGACATAGCAGTAGAGCTTGCGATGTCTAACTCTGAAGAAACTACACCAGTGGTCAACAACATGCCTGACGAAGGAAAATCTACAACAACGTCAGAATCACCAGAACTAGAGACAACAGACTCTAAACTCATGGCTGATTCATCAACACCTCATCAGGTAAGTACTACTGACCATCTATTTAATAATCATGCTTGTTCTGACTGTAATAAATTTAGGGAAAGCATAGATTTAAAATTTTCTAGGTTATTAGATCATAATGATAGCCTAGTAAAGGACTTGCAACTGTGCACTGAAGCTAATAGGGTATTAAAACAAAATGAGCACAGTTACAAGGAAAAGATAGACCTATTGAACAAACAACTTAGGGAAACAGAAGTAGTTGTTTTTAACTAAGCTATTGAAATTAGGTACTATCTTAACTCCCTAGAGGAAACTAAGAAGCAAAAAACAATTTTGGAAGTAGAAGTTAATTCCCTAAAACAAAAACATCATAGTTGGACTAGTTCTTCACACATAGTCCAAAACTTAGTGAGAGAAAGAAACAACGGGGAGGGATTGGGCTATAGAGTGGTTCCACCACCACATGAGATCTTGATGAAAACAAAATGTAAACCAATCAATAATAACCCGGTCAAGGATCACGTGGTGTCCACTCCTCTTGTGAGTGACCCAGATTCCACAAGTAAATCAACTGAATCTAGCACTACACAAAAGGAGGCCACTTCAAAGGCAAAATGCCTTGTGTTAACCTGGAAAAAGAATTTAAAAAAGTTAATATTAAGTCTGGTTCAAACAAAGTCAAATCTGAACCTAAAAGGAACCTTAATGTTAACAAATCACGTGCATCATGTAAAAACCCAGGTAAACAAAATGTTAAAGATGTAAAACAAGGTAAAGCAATTAAATTTGTTAAACCAAACTATACATCTAACAAAGAAGTGACTCAATCCAAACAGAATAAGGTTACCCGTGTGTCACCTACATCTCCACAAAAACAAATAAATTGTAAAGTTGAAAGCAGATCCTGCTACAATTATGGAGAGTACGGACACATTGCATCTCATTGTCCTTATTATCAGACACCGAGGATGAAAGTTGAACTTCCTGAACCAAAACCTAGCTCTTTTAAGAGGAACTCATTGACGCCTCCTAAAAGAGATAGTGAACACAAAGTTCAACCCATCAGCCAATCGTCTATTTATCACAAACAAGCCTTACACAAATCTGGCTTATGGAAGGAAAAATCCACCTCAGTATCTGAAAATTAGAACAAACAGACATTTGAGCTCCACTCACCCTCGAATGTTCAATGGGTTGAGTTTATGATGTGTGATGCATCGGGGAAACCAAGCCAGTGAAGGCTTGGGTTCCTAACCTGAACTAACGTTTTCATTGTATGTGCAGAGTGCTCGCTATAGTGCTGAAACTAACACGTGGATTGTAGATAGCAGAGCATCCAGGCACATGACGGGGAACAGGGCTCTCTTATCAAACGTTAAACAAATCAAAGGAGGGTATGTTTCATTCGTTGGAAACAAAGGTGGGTACATCATAGCCCAAAGGGAAATGGGAAATCAAAAAATAAAGTTTGACAAGGTAAACTATGTCCAACAACTACAAAATAACTTACTTTCTATTTCTCAAATATGTGATAAAGGCTTAAAAGTAGTCTTTGACAACAAGAAGTGCTACGTTTTGAAAAGGACTACGTGATCCCGGAGGACCAAGTCCTAATGACAGCTTCAAGATATAAAGATCTGTATGTCTTGGACCTTTCAACGGCCTCCACAACTGACCATGAAGTTTAGTGCTTTCTGTCAAAAGCTACTGAGAAAGATTCCATCTCCTGGAATAGGAGAATGGGACACATAAATTCTCGGAAGATGAATCACTTGATCCAGGAGGATCTAGTGAAGGGAGTCAATGTCAAAAACTTCCAACTTCTGGATTTCTGTGTTGCATGCAAGAAGGGAAAACAAACGAAGAAGTCTCATAAGGAAAAGAAAGTTCATTCCATTGAACTTCCTCTTGAACTTCATCACATGGATTTGTTTGGTCCAGTCATTACAAGAAGCATAGCAGGTGACTTGTACTACTACATAGTTACTGATAACTACTCAAGATTCTCTTGGGTGATGTTTCTGAAGTCCAAATCAGAAACATTTGAATCCTTCAAGGAATTAGAAACTACACTTGAGTCCCTATACAAGCTGAAGGTACGTCAAGTGCGCTCGGACAACAGAACCGAATTCAAGAATCAGTGGATGGAAGCCTACTGCAAGGAGAGAGGAATTGTACATCAATTTACCTCTGCATACACTCCTCGGATGAACGGTGTTGCTGAACGGAAGAATCACAGCTTGATAGAGACAGCACGGACTATGCTAGCAGACTCGAAACTACCTATCCAGTGTTGGAATGAGGCAGTTGCTAATGCATGTTACACGCTCAATAGAGTTCTGGTAGTTAAGTGTCATGGAAAACCGTGTTACAAGTTAATACAACAACGTAAACCTAACTTAGAGTATTTCGAGCCGTTTGGCGCTCCGTGCACTCTTCTGAAGAAGACTCCAGAGGAAAATTCAGCGAGAAGGCAGATGAAGGCATCTTTCTAGGATACAACATACCGAACAAGAGAGTTTACAACAACTCAACGGGTCTAGTAGAAGTGTGGTGTAACGTTGATGTTCAAAGATACACCACACCACTTGCTGGAAAAGGACCGGCCTTCTTTTTCGACTATGATGGATTCTTCAAATCCTTCAACATCCCACTCTCCACTTCTGACGACGAGTTGGCTACCAAGATGATGTATGATGTCTTGAACCCACCAGCTCAAGATTCAACATCATCTGATTCACAAGGTAGCTCATCCAACAACTCAGGGGGAGCACTTGACAATAGTGACTCCTCCTTTGATGAAGAAGCTATGGAGACTGATCAGAACAACCAGGAGGAACAGGTTCCTATTCCTGAAAGTCCACAAGCATCTGACATTGATGCCTCTGCGTCTTCAGAACCTCAGACTCCTACTGCCTCAGACACTGAACCAAATGTTCATAACCTTGATTCTGAGGTAGTTTTTCTAACCACTACTGGATCACGCCTAAATGTCTATCATCCTTTGGATAATGTCATTAGGGATGTGAGGTCAGGAGTTCAGACTAGAAATCAGTTGTACTCAGCTGACTATGCCTCGGTAATGGAAAAAGGATACCTTCACGATGGTGCATATCGTTGCTTTGTGTCTCAGTTTGAGCCAAAGTACGTTAGTAAAGCCCTGAATGATGAGGCATTGGTGAGTACCATGCAAGAAGAACTTCTTCAGTTCAAGAAGTTAGGTGTATGGACTCTGGTGGATAGACCTAAAGGTGCTAAGGTCATTGGCACAAAATGGGTCTTGAAATGCAAGAAAGATGATCAAGATGTGATCATCAGAAACAAGGCCCGACTTGTTGTTCAAGGATTTCGACAAGTCGAGGGCATAGACTACAATGAAGTGTTTGCACCCGTGGCAAGAATGGAAGCAATCCGTATATTCCTTGCCTATGCATCATACATGAAAATTAAAGTTTATCAACTTGATGTGAAGAGTGCATTCCTTCATGGTGAAATTCGAGAGACAGTGTACGTTAGTCAACCCGAGGGATGCGAGGATCCATATCATTGGGATAGAGTTTACAAACTCGACAAGGCTTTATTTGGGCTTCATCAAGCTCCCAGAGCCTGGTATGAGAAACTCTCGACTCATCTTGTGAAACACGGCTTTCGCAGAGGTGTCATTGACTATACACTGTTCATAAAAGAAAAAGATGGAGATTTACTACTTGTGCAAATCTATGTAGATGACATAATCTTTGGTTCAAAGAACGAAGATCTATGTAAAGAGTTTGAAGCAGTAATGAAGGCTGAGTTTGAAATGAGTGCAATGGGAGAGATGAAATTCTTTCTCGGGTTACAGGTGGATCAGACACCAAAGGGGATCTTCCTACATCAGACCAAGTATGTAGGAGATAATCTCAGTCGGTTTAACATGGAGAATGCTTCCGCAGCTGGAACTCCACTTGCTACAAATCATGATGTCGCACCCGAAGAGAATGGTGATCTGGTCTATGCCACTATGTACCGAGGAATGATTGGATCTCTCATGTACCTCACTGCCTCAAGACCTGATATTATGTACGCTACATGTTTATGTTCAAGATATTAGGCAAAGCCAAAAGTAAACCATCTGATAGGGGTCAAAAGGATTTTTCATTATCTGAAGGGTACTCCAACACTTGGATTGTGGTATCCTCATGACGATGACTTCGAGCTAATAGCGTATAGTGACTCAGATTACGGTGGCTGCAAGAAGAACTACAAGTCTACATCAACAGGATGTCAATTCTTTGGGAGAAGATTAGTGACCTGGCAGTGTAAGAAGCAGACCTCGGTTGCGTTGTCAACCTATTTTTGTTGATAACTCTGCTGCAATTGCAGTGACTAAAAATCCAGTCCAACACCCTAAGACCAAACACATCGGAATAAAATATCACTTTATATGTGATTGTTTTGAAAAGAACTTAATCGATGTGATTAAAATAAATACGGATTTTCAATGCTCTAACCTCTACACAAAGGCTTTTGACAAACCATGTTTTCTTTATTTGTTAGAGGTCAACAGCGTTATAAAGAAAAGTGATGTAATTCCCGATGATGACCACGTATAGTCCGATGTGTATAGTCAAATTTGTCTTTTTTCGTTCCTCTTTATTTATTTATCTATTTTATTTTTAGTAGTTAGTTCAAATTCATGTTATTTTTTTCCTAATAAAATCCTAAAAAGCGTAAATCGGTTACGGTTTTAGAATTTTAGGGGGAGAATAGGTCAGTTAGTAACATTAAAAAAACGAGGAAGAAGGAGAGGCTAGCCGATAGAAATTGGATTGTATCTGTGATACCGATTCTATGATTTTGGAAAATGATAGTATACAGGAACAAATCATTGGGACTTTAAAAGTTTAAAATAAAATAAGATTCCAAATTCAACGTATAAGTCTGTGTAGTCTGAGCAATATAAAAGGAAAAATAATAGCAAAACTGGTTACTACTAATGTAACACAAAGTAGACCTAGAGGTTGCTAGACCACAGATGATATGTCGGTAGATTCAACAAAATAGATGACTCGACCTGGCTGGTGATCTCAAGATCAAACTAAGTTGTTCACCTGACTATGGGTTCCCATCTTATCACTAGTTAACACAATCAACAAAATTCCAATAAGGGGTGACGAGCAAATAAACACCAAAAATGTGTGCGGATGACCATAAATAGAGCAAAGCACGGAAAAAATGAAACAATTAACATGTATACCAAATCAAATAGTGTGGAATCCTATTTGATTGGCGATCCAATCAGTGAGAACGCACGTAGAAACAATTATGTATTTGAATCTAACGTTAAGAATCAATTAGGAATCGATCTACTATGATCTACGAACTTGGAGTATGATCTTAGAGGTCTCTGGACGGCTAGGGTACGTCTGGAGTTGAAGTGTGTTCAATGCTTACGTTTTTCCAAGAATTAGGTGGTATTTATAGGTTAGGGTTGCTCATTCGGGTGACTGAACCATTAGCATGGTTCAGTCGTGCGATTGAGCCAAGCGGTTGATCCATTCGCACGACTGAGTGTTCAGTTGTGCGACTGAGCCAATCTCATGTTACAATCATAGGACTGATCCAGTCTCCTGGTCAGTCGTGCGACTGAGTCATTCGCATGAAGTTGTTTATGCGTATGGTCCATTAGCATGGCCCATTCTCATGAAAACTTCATGTTATTAAGTTTGAATGTATTAATTCTCATTACATTATTTATATTAGTTCAATCAACCACAAACCTATATAATCAAGTCAATATGCGTTAAACAACTCATTAATGAAATATTAAACATGATATACACAACCACACATTTACATTTCATTAAGTACCCAACTATTACATAAGTGTAAGACACTAAAGGCATATTACATTGAGTTCAGAAACTAGGGACACATGTACCTACACAAATGATGGCCAAACTCAATCCAGACCAAACTACACTGAGAGAGCTCCATAGAATGAGAAGTCAAAGCAGCAAGTTGCAGTTACTATTGAAGAAGGAGGCTTTAACTGGAGCTTTCAGGTGGAAGATGCATCTTCAAATCAAGCACTCATGGCTGACCACAATGAAGCCAAGGTATTGTAACATCTTAGCACTCTTGAATGTATTGCTAGAGTTAATAGATACAGGTCCTACAACTTAGAGATGAGATCTAATCTTAAGTCCTTGAACATCTTAAAATCTAATTTCAAAAAGGCTGAAAATGCTTATAAGTTAAAGATAGAGGACGTAGAGAAAACCATTTTAGTTCTTAAGCATGAGCACACCAATTATTGGACTCAAATCAGGGATCTCAAAACTAAGTTGACTAAATGCCAGGCTGAGTTTGTGATCAGCAAAGCCAGGGAAGAAAAATGTGTTCTTGAAGAAAAGACCTTCAAGAACATGATATCCTCATTCTTACATGCAAAAGTTTGTTATTAGAATAGCAAGGACTAGGATCTTAAGAGATAGCTCCTCCACACACAATCTTGTCTATAAGATCTCCTAGGTGTGGAACTTGTGAAGATGAGCTTCCCCTCATAGACCCCTTGACTAAAGAGGATGAAGAGGAAATGATAAAGAATGGCTCTGAGAGGAGTGAAGAAGAGCATTCTAAGAAGGGTCATCATCCCTCTGAGGAGAGTAAAGCTGTTGGGATGACCGAGTCCAAGAGAAAGAACTTGATCAAAAGAAAATCAAGGAAGGCTCAGGAGATCAAGGCCACCTTCAGCTCAGCACAGAAACAAGTCTTTGTTTCTACAGGATTTGAAGTGGTTAAAATTGAGGATACAAACTTGAACTCCAACAACAAGAGTTCTAGTTCATGTGCAAGTCATCTCATCATCATGAAGAAGGCTGATAAGTTGTGCAACACTGTTATACAACATCAACCATCAAGCTCCAAAGGTAGTTCTAACCCCACAAGAATCGCCACATCATCTGAGAAGATGAAGATGGAGATTGAAAGTGATCAAGTTCAGCCTTGCTCTCAGAAGAAGACTCCTAGAAGGAAGAAAATAGACTGCGTTATGTGTGGGAGTACCTCTCATCTTGCTAAAGATTGTATCTACAATGCAAAGAGTACTCTCCATATCACAAAGAAAGAAACCTTTAAGAGTCTGTAGAAGAAAAAGAAAGCTTCGGAAGGAAAATTTATTTCCTTCGGAAGCTCCAAAATGAAGAAGAAGGAAAGTGGTAAATTTCCTTCGGAAGAAAATTTGGTCTCGGAAGAAATGAATACTTACGAAGCACTGAAGTCTGTTGCAGTGCTAGCAAGATCTTCCGAAGGTCCAGTAATAAAAACTTCCGAAGCCACAAAAGCTTCCAAAGTTTTGAAGGTCAAGTCCAAACTTCCAAAGTTGGTGTGGAAGAAAAGAAACACCAAATGACTGAGAGTTCTCCATTAACAACAACAATAGATCATCAAGGCACAACTATAGGATCTATTATTGTTTCATTACTTTCTACTTCTTTTGATGAGCCCAAGACCAAGGCAAACATTTTCTTTATGCAGGAACAACTCAAGACAAACAAAATTGTCTGGATCATTAATAGTGGTTGTTCCAGGCACATGATAGGCAATAGGTCACTACTCCAAAATTTTGAAAGAATTGATGGAGGACCAGTTGCTTCTGGAGGAGATGAAGTTGGTTACATTTTTGGAAGGGGAAAGGTCACAAATGTTAAGCTCAGCATTAAGAAGGTAAACTTTATCAAGGAGCTTGGATACAATCTTCTGAGTGTATCTCAATTTTGTGATTAGAGTCATAACATGCTATTTACTGAACATGAGTGCATTGTTCTCAAGCCCGAGATGGTCATTTCTCATGAGCATATCCTGCTCAAAGCCCCCAGGAGAGGGAACATGTACAAGATGGATTTGCAAGAAACATCTCCCTTAGGAGAAGTTTCATGCTGTCTATCTAAAGCAAATAGTGATGAGTCTTTCCTTTGGCATAAAAGAATATACCATGTAAACTTTAAAAATATGAACAAACTAGTTAAGAATGATTTGGTAACTGGAATGCCAAAGAAAGAGTTTACAAGTGATGACCATTGTGTGGCATGCTTGAAAGGGAAGCAACACAAGGTATCTCATAAACCAAAGGAAAGAAACTCCATCACTACTACCCAACACTTGTTACATATGGATCTCTTTGACTCCACCAGTTTAATGAATCTAGAAAGGACCTCTTACTGTTTAGTGATCACAAATGACTTTACAAAATTCACTTGGGTTTTCTTCTTTAATACTAAAGATGAGACTCCTAAGATTCTGAAGATTTTCATCTTAAAGATTGAGAATCAATGTGATCACAAGGTCAAAACCATAAGATGTGATCAAGGAACTAAATTTAAGAACCAAATCCTTGATACATTTTATGATGAAAAGGATATTACAAGACAATATAGTGCTCCCAGGACTCCTCAGCAAAATGGTGTTGCTGAGAGGAGAAACATGACACTTATTGAAGCTGCAAGAACTATGTTGTCTGACTCTAAACAGTCCGTCACCTTCTGGGCTGAGGCAGTCAACACTGCCTGCTATGTGTAAAACAGAGTTTTAGTGGTTAAGACTCATGGTAAGACTCCTTATAAACTTTGAAACAAAAGGAAACCTTTCATTGGTTTTCTTAGGTCATTTGGATGTCTTTGCACTATCTTGAATACCAAATATCAAATTGCCAAGTTTGCTGAGAAACCAGATGATGGACACTTTATTGGATACTCTTCCCAAGCTAAGTCTTATAGAGTATACAATCTTAGAACTAGATTCGTTAAAGAGTCAGCCAATGTGACTATCAATGATCACACTCCTAGTGTGAATGGTTCTGGTCCGAATTGGCTGTTTGATCTTGATTTAGTTACCAACTATTTTAACAAATCTTGAGAGCATGTTTCAGGATCTACAGACATATTACCTATAGGTGATCCTAATCCAAGATTTGAGTTGAGAAGACCTTCAAGCTATACATTTTCAACTCCAGTTGTAACTAACTCAACAAATGAAGTTTCTATCAGCACAACAATGACAAATTGAGCTAATACATCTGAGATGCCTTCAAATTCTATCTCAGAGGCTCCACAACCAGATAAAGAAGCTTCAATTGTAGAAGAAAATGGTGTTGGTGATAGTGATCAAGAATTTCTTGATGCTGACAACCACTCCATAGAAGACAATATCAATGATGTCACACACTCTCTAGATCAAGTCTCTTTTTATAAGTATGCTGATGTGGTGGGAGAAACATCAATGCCAGATCTAAATTTCTCTAATTTAGATCTCTCTCAGTAACTTGTTGTGATCCCTTAGCTAAGGATCCACAAGTCTCATCCCACCACAAATATCATTGGAAATGTTGACATAGAGGTAAGAACAAGAGGACAAACCCATGAAGCAAATGTTTGTCTTCACTCTTGTTTCTTATCTTAGATAGAGCCTAAGAAGATTGAAGAGGCTCTGAAGGATGGAAGTTGGATTAAAGCTATGAAAGAGGAGCTGCTTCAATTCAAAAGGCAAAAGGTTTGGAACCTATGTCCTCTTCCTCATGGGAAGACTACTATAAGAACCAAATGGGTGTTTAGAAATAAGAAAGATGATAGAGGAATTGTCATCAAGAATAAATCTAGACTAGTTGTTCAAGGGTACACACAAGAAGAATGAATTAGCTACATTGATGTCTTTGCACTTGTATCAAGACTGGAAGCTGTTAGGATATTCTTGGCTTTTGTTGCATCCAAGAACTTTAAGGTCTATCAACTTATTTTCAAGTGTGCTTTTCTCTATGGGAAAATTGATGAAGAGGTGCATGTCAAACAACCACCTGGTTTTGCAGATCTTGATCATCCTGATTATGTCTGCAAGCTTGATAAAGCTCTTTATGGGTTTCACCAAGCACCATAGAAGTGGTGTGAGACTCTATCTCAGTATCTCTGCTAGCATGGATACAGAAGGGGTACTATAGATGGAACTATATTCATCAAAGGACAAGGAAAAACTTGATGCTAGTTCAAGTAATGTAGATGAAATCATCTTTGGTTCAACTAATCTAAAGCCCTGCAAAGACTTTGAGAAGCTGATGAAGGATAGATTTGAAATGAGTGCCATGGGGGAACTCAATTTCTTTCTGGGAATTCAAGTGAAGCAAGTTGAAGATAGCATCTTCATAAGTCAGTTAAAGTATGTTCAGGACATACTCAAAAGGTTCAACATGACTGATTGTAAGATTGCTAAGACATCCATAGCAAGAAACCACTCCCTTAGACCTAATCTTGAGGGGGAGTGTGTGGATGAACACCTTTACATGGCTATGATTGGGTCTATTATGTATCATACAGCTAGCAGGCTTGATATCATGTTTGCCACATGTATTTGTGCAAGATATCAAGCCACCCCAAGATGTCAGATCTTATCACTGCCAAAATAATTCAAAGATATCTCAAAGGTGCCTCAACACTTGGCCTCTGGTATCCTAAGAACTCTGACTTCAATATGTATGCATATACAGATAGTGATTATGGTGGTTGTAATATGACTGCAAAATCTACATCTGGGGGATGTCAGTTTCTTGGTGGAAGGGTTGTCTCATGGGAATGCAAGAAACAATCCTGTGTCTCTGCATCAACTACTGAAGTTGAATACATCGTTGCTGCAAGCTGTTGTGCTCAAATGCTTTGGATTCAAAATTAGATGCTTGACTATGGATTAAACATCAAGGAGACTCCCATTCACATAGACAACAATAGTGCTATCTCTATCACTGAAAATCTAGTGCAGCACTCCAGGACAAAACACATCAATATCAGGTATCATTTGATTAGAGATAACTTTGAAAAGGGATTAATCAAACTAGTCAAGGTTAACACAAATGAACAATATGCTGATCTGTTCACCAAAGCTTTTGATGAACAAAGATTCAAGTATCTTATATCAGCTATTGGGATCATTAACTTTGAGTAGCTTTTCTTAAAACTTAATCATATTATTTCTAAAATTCGTGTGTCCTATGTTGTCTATTCTATCACCTTCATAAGTTCTTGGTTTCTCTAGATGAAAATTTTCTTAGAAGAACTTTCCTTAGAATTTTTAAAATTCTTGGTCTTTTTTCTTCGAAAGATATAAACTTTATCTTCAGAAGAAACTTATGCCATCAAAAAAAATAACTGTCTAAAAGAATTGCCTTCGGAAGAAATGTCTGAAATCTCTTCCGAAGCTTAAAATTTTCTCTTAGGCACTTACATGTTTTCAAGGACAATTTTTTCCGAAGCAAATTAACCCTCGGAAGCTTTATTCTTAGCTCAATAAAACTTCTAAGTCTTATTTTCTTCCGAAGAAAAATTTTCAAAAACTCTCACGAAAATTCTTCCGAATTCATTTTGGCTTCGGAAGCTTTTTCATTAAAAACTTCTGAAGACAATTTACCATCAGAAGATTTTCGAATTTCAAGAAAACTACTTTTTGAGCAAAAAGTAAACTTCTTTTTCAGAGGTGAGACCGACATTCGGATTTCGAAGTTTATCATCTTTCATTAACTTTGTCTTAAATCATGTTCATGTAAACCCAACGGTTTACCCCTCTTTCTATCATCTTCATCTTTCCTCTAAACCTAAATTACCAAAATTCTCTCTGCAACCGCCTTCGTTCTTTCTTTCCTTCACCATTAAGTTTTCTTAAATGGACAACCTTAACAGAAGAAATGATCCCGATTTCTCCATGCAGTTACACAGGCAGCACAATCAGGTTGCCTGTTAAACTCTGAGAAAGATCCACACTTCTTAAAGGTTTGCCGATTCTTGGCTTTGTCTAACTATTTCACCACCATTACCATCGATCTTGTTCTTTATGAGGATCATTTGTTTGATTTCTGGAAAACCTGTCAAGAGGTTGTTATAGATGGGGAGAAGGCACTGTCTGCTACGATGCAGGGGAGGACAATCTTCATCACTCCATCCATCATAAATACTCATCTACAGCTGGATGATGAGGAAGGTGAATTGTCCTTTTCCAAAGAAGCTGTTAACTAGTCCTTCCAGCAGATGGGCTATGAAAGGGATTTTTCTGTAAAGACCTTCAGGAAAGGGAAGGTCTCATCCTAATAGAAGTGGTCATCCATAGCTTATCTAACAAGCATGGGGGTTTAGACCAGATTCCTGAAGATCTCTCGTTCATAGTGCGTGGGATGGTTTAGGGGGTCAAGTTCAGATATTCTTAATTTGTCTATACAAACCTGCTTGCTAACTTAGACTCCTTAGAATATTTTATATTTCCTATGTAGATACATGTGTACCAAGTTTAGGAACTTAATGTAAAATGTCTTTCATGTCTTACGTATATGTAATTTAATGGGTATGAATGAAATGAAATGTGTGGTTGATACATAAAATGTTTAATATTTCATTTTTTATTGTATGATAACGCATATTAAACTAACTATATAGGTTTGTGGTTGTTTGCATAATTCTTAGTCAAATATGATTGAGAAACGTGTTCAAACTTAATCGGGTGAAGTTCTCATGCGAATGGACCATACGCATGAATACTTCATGCTAATGGACCAGTCGCACGACTGAACCAGGAGACTGGATTAGTCGCACGATTGTGACATATGATTGACTCAGTCGCACGACTGAACATTCAGTCGTGCGGATGGCTCAACCGCATGATTCAGTCGCACAACTGAACCATGCTAATGGTTTAGTCGTACGAATGGAAAACCCTAACTTATAAATACCACCTAATTCGTGGAAAAACTTAACAATTCGAATACCTACGCACATAATCATACCCTAGCCGTCCAGATACTCAAGAACACATGTTCCCAGTTCATAAATCACAATTGATCGTGTTATAATCATTCACAATGTTTCATTAATCGTTAGATTGATCTTAAATGTGTTCTCCCTGATTGGATCGCCAATCAAATAGGATTCCGCACTATTTGAGTTGGTATACGCGTAGAATCAGTTAATACTCCGTACCTAAACGGTCCTAACATCCTAGATATGTTCAACACATTTTCAACTGTGAACTGGGCTCACAATTGAGGGAAACAGATAATATTCTTTAACTGGGACAGATGAAGCTCGACATCTTTAAAATCTTACAGAAACCAACTGTTGGCTTCTCTGAGGTAGAAACAGCCTTAGTCCCAAAAATGTTAGAGCTCATTGCTCAAGGTGATAATCTGGCAACGCAAGCTAGTGTTGAACCCACACCTTCTACATCTCAACCACCAAAATAGCCACAAATCACCCTCACTTACCAAAGAAGATCCAAACAAACCCCTACACAAGCTATTAAGTCTGTGCAGGTCCCCATATCACTACCCACACAGGAAGAAGTGGAATCTAGAGCTCCCACTTCTCCTAAGGAGCAAACCACTCCCATCCCTTCAACTATCAGTTCTTAGGTTCCACATGCTCAGACTGATGAGCTCACAAGCCCAACAGCCTTAAGCCTTCATTCTGAGTCTCTAAACTCAGATGAACAACCTTCAGGGGACAACTACCATCCCCAACCTTTAGACTTAAACCAACCAATTCCCAATCTTGACTTCTATACTAATGAAGACTTAGGTTTTAGTAAGTATCATGAGTCTCTCTATTCATCCCTTACTCAAAGAGAGATGAGTGCTCATGACTCATCTATATCTAGCCCACATCAGTCACCTATCATTAAGGTGGATACTTCTGAACTTATTTAGGATATCCATATGGAAGAGACTCTCACATCAGCAAGTGATTACATAATTAAGACCTCAACCATGGCAACTCAGCCCATTGACACTTTAACTAAAGCTGTCATTGAGCAGAGGAAAACCAGCAGCCAAGAACTCCAAGCTGGTGGTGAGAGAGAAGACTTTGGTCCAATTCTCTCATCCTCCAATAACTCTTCTGATGAAGATGAGGGGAATTTGAGACTAAAAGTGCAAAACTTGTCAAAAACATACACCTATCTAGTCTCCAAGGTTAGTCATCTTGAATCTCAAGTGACTACCTTGCAAAACAAGGTCAATGATCAGCAACTTGAGATATCTTATCTCAAGGACAAACTAACTGGGAGACCTTTAAGAAGAACTCAACAAGGAACACAAGAACATGTGAATATGGTTGGTCTAACCTTTAGCTCACCTATGCAAGTGAGTGATGCTACCAAAAAGATGGAGAAAGTCATCACAGACATAGAACCTGGGAGTTCCTCACAGAGTATGGATATTGAGGACTCACCATCCTCACTTGAAACTGTCCATACTCAGCAACTTCCTCAAGTTCACATTGATGTTGACTCTATAGACTCCTTCATTTAGAGTATTTTTGAGGAAGGGATACCAAGGGCAGTGTCATCTCCACCTCAAGGAACTTTCAACTACATCATAGGGTGGATGTATGATGCCAACAGAAGTGCTATCATTCTTCAAAGAGTTCAAGGGCAGCAAGAAGTCTTTAACTTTCAGACCTTGAAATACTATGAAGGACTTGACCTTATCAGCATGTCACATGTCAACCCAAGCAAATCTAGACAAGCTAATAGGCTGGCTCAAAGGATACAAGACAGAATTACTGAAGAGTTCAGACTTAGAAGGAGTCAAAGGAAATCAAGTAATACTATTGGTCAACTGGATGTTGAGGCTGACCCTAAGATTAGCTTTGAAAGGGAAACCTTGACTCAAGGCCAAATGGTAGAGCCTAAGAGCCCTATCATATCCACAACTACTTTAGTAATTCATTCTCTCAGTGAAGCACCTGCTATTGAAGGTGCATCACATCCTCTTTCTGGCCAGAGCTTGGAAGGTACACTAAGCAATGAAGGCCAAAGCTCTCTCCATCGTGAGTCATAAAGGTTTATGAGTGACAAAGGGAAAAGAAAAATGACTTGTGAGGAGATTGAGGAAGAGGAGAGCGAGAGGAAGAGGAAGCTAAGGGGAGAAAGTTTTTTTACTAGGTCTGCTAGATTCATGGAATCCGCTATCAGGGCTGTCCCGAGGCCAAACACTCAAGATGATGAGTTGAGGGCAGTCAGGATAAACTATTTACAGACCAGGAACTATGATATTAATAATATCATCTCCCTCCCTTTAGATGAATTAAATGAACTAGCTGACATGGAATTGTCAATTGAAAGAAAGGAGGCAAAGGATGCAAAATTACTTCTTCAAATCAAAGAAGAAAGAAGACAGAAAAGACTCTACAAGCATGTGCCTACCCTCTCCCCAGTTCAAGAAAGTCTTGTACAAGAAGATGTGGCTCCATAAGAACCTCAGGTAGATAAAGAAACTGATAGGATCAAATTAATCAACTATCTGAGTGCCACAGGCCTCTATCAGGCAGATGTACTCCTTCCTCTATCCTTTGTATACATTAAGTTTGAGTATCTCAAACAGCTTGAACTTGAAGTAACCAAAGAAAGAAAAATCACAAAGAAAAGGTTAAGGGAAGAATCTGCAAAGTCAAGAGCCATCATCCAGAAAAGTATGAAGAAGTTTGCTGATAGGCAGAGGATGATGAGCTTCTTGAAGCTGTATGGATTCTCCAGAAGGAGACGTGGCCCTATGTCTCTATCAACTATGGATGAGCATATAAGGGTGATCAAGTAGAAGATTCAAAAAAGAGAACTAGTTGACTTACACTCTCCACCAAGTCAGGTCCCTCAAGAAGTGGAGGTTAAGGTTGAACCATTTGAGACAACACAACCTAAACCTCCTGTTGAGCATCAGCAAGCTTCTACTTCTGATCCACAGCAGGGTTATATCCCCTCTCAATCTGAACCTGTGAGAGAGGAAGACCCAACTGAGAAAGACAAAGAAGATCAACAAGGTGCTGCAGGCCAGTCTTCTTAATTAAAAAGTTCAAAAAGGAGAAAAAGGATGGCCTCTAAACCAAAGCCAAAGAAGAAGAAGAAGAAAGAGGCATCCATCTCCAAACCTCAGGATGAGTCAGAACATCCTGAGGATGTGCAACAAGAGGATACTACATCAACTCCAATTCAAATAGCTCCTCTAGCATCAGGAAGACCCATCTTGTCCTAGACATACACTACAAATCCAGAAAGATGGCATGTCATCAGAGGTCAAGGTGTTAAAGATGTCTACACATGGCAAGACATGTTCAATCTACCTCTGCATGATCTCTTTGACATGAGAAGACACTATGAGAGTCTGAGTGATCATGATCATCTTATGAAGAAAGGGATGGTCATCATCATGATGAGGACTGTTGATATCCGAAGTCTTCAAGTGTTTTAATAGCATCAGCCTAGGGTGAAATCTTCCGAAGCCAACTCTTAAAGACAGATTTCTTTCGAAACCAAGACCAATATCTTCGAAGCCAAACATGAAGTCTTTCATAGCTTCAAAGACAAAGTCTTTCGAAACCAAATCTTAAAGACAGATTTCTTCCGAAGTCTTTTTAACACATGCTATTATCTGATGTACCTTTATCATAAAGCTAGACCACATTTCTGTTACAACTCTGATTAGACACCAACTTTACATAAGTTGGTGAAAGGTCCATGCTTTTGGTAATTATACATTAAGGTCTTGAGTCTGTACTTTCTACTTTATGTACCTTTATCCTTTTTTAATATATTAGGATATGAGCTATCTCATGTCATAGTCACTAGTCAAAAGGCAATCTGCCTTTTGACTCTATATTGATTTTGTTGTTGTCTAGATCATGTATCCAGTTGACTTTCATAGTATGGCCAACTGTAGGTTGTAGTATAAGTATCTCTGGTCCTTGTATCTTATTATCATTGCTTTTGTAAACACTTGTAAGGAACTATAGAGAAATATACATTATCCTTGAAAACCTATTACTTGTGTTCTAAGTCTGTCTATTTATTATTTGTGTTTCTTAGCTCTCATATAAACTAGTTTTTCTAGTTCCCATTTGATCTGTTAAGTGTTCTAAGGAACTCTCCTCACTTGTGTTGTTGTGTTGTAAAAGTGCATTGCACCCTTCCTACGGTCTTGCAACAAGTCCTCTATCATTATTCTTATTCCTAAAAACCCATTTGGTTCTTATAGTAGTCTTCCCTTGAGGAAAAGGACATAGGTTCCAAACGTTTTTTCTTTTGAATTGAAGCAACTCCTCTTGTATAGCTTTAACCGAACTTCCATCCTTCAGAGCCTCATCAATCTTCTTGGGCTCTATCTGGGATAAAAAACAAGAGTGAAGACAAACATTTGCATCATGGGTTTGTCCTCTTGTTAACATCTCCAATGATGTTTGTGGTAGGATGAGACTTGTGTATCCTTAGCTGAGGGATCATAGCAAGTTGCTTAGAGAGATCTAAACTAGACAAAATTAGATTTGGCAGTGAGGTTTCTCCCACCACATCAGCACACTTATCAAGTGAAACTTGATCCAATGAGTGCGTGACATCATTGATGTAGTCTTCAATGGGATAGTAATCAGCATCTATAAATTCTTGATCACTATCACCACCAACATTTTCTCCTACATTTGAAACTTATGCATCTCAGTTTTGTGCCTCTACTCTGGAATTTAAAGGCACCTTATAGGTATCAACTAAATTTGTCATTGTTGTGCTGATAGGTTTTCTATTTGTAGGATTAGTTACATCTAGAGCTGAAGTTATGTATGTTGAAGGTCTTATCAACTCAATTCTTGGATTAGGATCACCTATAGGTAGTATATCTATTGACCCTGAAACATGCTCACAAGATTTGTTAAAATAGTTGATAACTAAATCAAGATCAAATAGCCTATCAGGACCAGAACCATTTACACCAGGAGTGTGCTCATTGAAAGTCACATTGGCTGACTCCTCAACTACTCTACTTCTAAGATTGTGTACCCTATAAGCCATGGCTTGAGAAGAGTATACAATGAAATGTCTATCATCTGATTTCTCAGGAAACATGGCAACTTGACCTTTGGTGTTCAAGATGGTGCAGGGACATCCAAATGACCTGAGAAAACCAATGAAAAGTTTCTTCTTGTGCCAAAGTTCATAGGGAGGCTTACCATGTGTCTTAACTACTAAACTCTATTTTGCACATAGCAAGCAGTGTTGACTGCCTCTACCCAGAAGGTGATGGGCAGTTTAGAGTCAGACAACATAGTTCTTACAGCTTCAATAAGTGTCATGTTTCTCCTCTCAGCAACACCATTTTGCTGAGGAGTCCTGGGAGCACTATATTGTCTTGTAATACCTTTATTTTTCACAAAATATATCAAAGATTTGGTTCTTGAATTCAGTTCTTTGATCACATCTTATGGTTTTGACCTTATGATCACATTGATTCTTAATCTTTAAGATGAAATTGTTTAAAATCTCAGGGGCCTCATCCTTAGTTCTAAGAAAGAAGACCTAAACTAATCTTGTAAAGTCATCTATGATCACCAAACAATAAGAGGTCCTTCCTAGACTCATTACACTGGTAGGACCAAAGAGATCCATATGATATAAGTGTAAGGGAGTAGTGATGTAGTTTCTTTCCTTTAGCTTGTGAGATACCTTGTGTTGCTTCCCTTTCAGGCATGCAACACAGTAGTCATCACTTGTAAACTCTTTCTTTGGCATTACAGTTACCAAATCATTCTTAATTAGTTTATTCATGTTCTTAAAGTTTACATGACACATTCTTTTATGTCAAAGGAAAAACTCATCACTATTTGCTTTAGATAGAAAGCATGGAACTTCTCTTGAAGGGGATGTTTCTTGCAAATCCATCTTGTACATGTTCCCTTTCCTAGGGGCTCTGAGCAGGATATGCTCATGAGTAATGACCATCTCGGGCTTAAGAAAAATGCACTCATGTTTAATAAAGAACATGTTATGACTCTGATCACAAAATTGAGATACACTCAAAAGATTGTATCAAAGCTCCTTGACAAAGTTTACCTTCTTAATGCTGAGCTTACCATTTATGACCTTGCTGTTTCCTGTAGTGTAACCTCCAACATTGCCTCCAAAAGCAACTAGTCCTCCATCAATCTTTTCAAATTTCTAAAGTAGTGACCTATTGCCTGTCATGTGCCTGGAATAGCCACTATCAATGATCCATACATTTTCGTTTGTCTTAAGTTGTTCCTATAAAAAGAGATGGTTAGTTATATTTGGAAACCCAAGCCTTATTATTCTTGGGCTCATCAAAAGAAGCTGAAGACAATGAAATAGTAATAGATCCTATAGTTATGTTTTGAGGATTATTTGCTAATGTTGATGGAGAACTTTCAGTCATTTCGTCTTTCTTTGTCTTCCACACCACCTTTCGAAGCTTAGACTTGACCTTCAATACTTCGAAAGTTTTGCTGACTTCGGAAGTTTTGATGACTAGACCTTCAGAAGATCTTACTAACACTGCAACAGGATTTAGTGCTTCAAAAGTATTCCTTTCTTCCGAGACCAATTGTTCTTCCGAAGGAAATTTTTCACTTGTCTTCATCTTCATTTTGGAGCTTCTGAAAGGAAAATTTTTTCCTTTCAAAGCTTGCTTCTTCTTGGAACTCTTAGAAGTCTCTTTCTTAGTCATGTGGACAGTACCTTTTAGATTGTAAGGACAATCTTTAGCAAAATAAAAGGAACTCCCACACATAACACAGTCCATTTTCTTCTTTCTAAGAGTTTTCTTTTGTGAACAAGGTTGAGCTTGATCACTTTTCGTCTCCATCTTCATCTTTGCAGATGTTATGGAAGTTCCTTTAGGGTGAGAACTACCTTTGGAGCTGGATGGTTCAAGTTGTGTAGCAGTGGTACACAACTGATCAGTCTTCTTCTTGTTGTTGGGATGAGTTTGACATAAGCTAGAACTCTTTGTACTAGAGTTTAGGTTAGTGTCTTCAATCTTAACCACCTTAAATCATGCAGAGATAAAAACTTGTTTCTAGTTAGAATTTAAGGTGGCCTTTATCACTTGAGCCTTCTTTGCCTTCCTCTTTCTCTTCCTGGTCAAGTTTTTTCTTATGGACTTGGTCATCTCGGCCTTCTTACTCTCCTCAGATGGATAGTGACCCTTCTTAGAATCCTCTTCTTCACTCTTCTCAGAGGCATTCTTCATTATCTCTTCTTCATCCTCTTCAGTCATGGGTCTATAAGGGGAAGCTTATCTTCACAAGTTCCACACCTAAGGAGATCTTACAGACAAGATTGTGTGTAGAGGAACTATCTCATAAGATCCCAGTCCTTACTTATTTTAATAACAAACTTTTGCATGCAAGGATGAGGATATTATGTTCTTGAAGGTCACTTCTTCAAGAACATATTTTTCTACCTTGACTTTACTGATCATAAGCTTAGCTTAGAATTTAGTCAACTTAGTTATGAGGTCTTTGATCTGAGTCCTGTAGTTGGTATGCTCATGTTTAAGAGTTGAAATGGTTTTCTCTAAGTCCTCTATCTTTAGTTTATAATCATTTTCGGCTCTTTTAAAATCAGATTTTAAGATGTTTAAGGACTCAAGATTAGATCTCATTTCTAAGTTGTAGGACCTATATCTATTTACTTTATCAATATATTCAGGTGTACAGAGATGTTTTAAAACCTTTTCTTCATCATGGTCAACCATTAAGCTTATTTTGAAGATGCATCTTCCACTTGAAAACTCCGGTCAAAACTTCCTTCTTCAACATCAACTGCAGCTTGCTGCTTTGGGTTCTCATTCTGGGTGGTTTTTTCAATGTAGTTTGATATGGCTTGTGCTTGGCCACCATTTGTCCTTGGTGCCTTGCACTTCCTTTCAGAGTGACCCATTTGGTTACAGTTATAACTCTTAACTTTGCTTTTCTCCAGCTCAAATTTTACACTGGTTGCATTGCTTGGAAACTTTCTCTTTGTCCTCTTATAGAACTTCTTGGCTCTATGAGTGAGGAGAGCCATTTGCTGAACCATCTCCATGTACTACAGGTCATTTGGATGGATACAATCTAGGTCTTTAAAGGTGAATGGAAAGTTGCATGTGCTTTCATACAATTGAGAATACCATATATTATCTAAGAAGAGAGGACATGAACTTACTTACAATGTCCCTATTCTTAAGAGTTACTCTAACATCCATTAGAATGCCACAATCTCAACATACTTAAAGTATTTTTGAGTCATGATCTCACCTGTTTTGTAGGTGAAGTTCTCAAACTGTTGCTTTAGGAGATCCTTCTTGTTCTCCGGCTTCAGTTGACCCCTCATACATTAACTTCAGCGCATCCCATAGCTATTTCTTGAAGCCTCTGTATATGGATTTTGGCAAAGCAGTTTGAAGGGTTGTCATGGCTTTCTGATAAATCTCAACTTTCTTCTTGTCTTCATCAGAATAATCAGCCACAACCTTTGGATTCATACCACCTCCAGCAACAGCCGAAGAGGTGCTTGGTATGTAAGGTCATGAGACATCAAATTCCCACGTCTTGGAGTCTTGTGACTTGATGAACCCTTCCATCCATTGGCATCAAGTTTTAAAGTCTTCAGGAGTGATCATTGGGGACTTTGTTATCGTTCTAGTTTCCATATCAGCTTTAGTGATAGTTGCCATTTGAGATGTTAAGTATTTTATGTGTGTAAGGGATCTTAAGATGGTGAGATCTTGCAATCAAGAGCCTGGAAAGCTCTGATACCAATTGTAGGACCGTTTAGGAGAGTTATGGTCACTTACAACACAATCACACAATGAGAAGAATGATGTTAAAACACTTAACAGATCAAATGGGGAACTGGTAACACACAAAAATGATACTTAGAACACAGGTAAAATATGAGACAGAACTAAAAACAACAAAAGTTAATGGTTTTCAAGAGTGTTGTATATTGCTCTCAAGTTCTTTTACAAGTATTAAAGCATACATCTGAAGTTACAAAGACCAGAGATACTTTATACTACATTATACAACAAACAATACTTTGAAGGCCAGCTGGAAACATTTGAACTAGATAACAAAACCAAATGTAAAGTCAAAAGGAAGATTGCCTTTTGACTAGTGACTATGACATGTCATAGCTCGCATTCTAATATATTACAAAAAGAATAAAAGTACATAAAGTAGAAAGCACAGACTCAAGACCTCAATGTATAGTTTACCAAAAGCATGGACCTTTTCACCAACTTGTGAAAGTTGGTGAGTCAACAGAGTTGCAGCGGAAAGTGATCCAGCTTTATGGTAAAGTACATCAGATAAAGCATGTATTCAAAAGTCTTCGAAAGATAATCCGTTTTCACTTCTTGGCTTCGGAAGATTTTGTATCTGAAGCTTAGGAAGACTTTATCTTTGAAGATTCGGAAAACTTCACTCTAATCTTTGGAAGACTTCACTCTAAGCTTCGAAAGATGTTGGTCTTGGCTTTGGAAGATGTTGGTCTTGGATTCGAAAGATTTTACACTTAGAGTATTTTCTAATGCATGGTGTACAACTTCCGAAGTATCTCTACTTTTGTACTTCAGTGCATGCATGCAGAAAGACTTTAATGTTTTAGGTGTAATAGCCTTTACATAAACCTTACAACTTGTTTTACTAATAAAACTTGAACACATTAAGAGCAACATACATGCGATTTTTAATATTAATGACACGTCCTTTAACAAAGCGAGTGTGCTAACTTCGTCTAGGCTTAAGGATAAACTAAAGATAAATTCTTTAACTTAAAAAATAGCTTGTATGCATTCGCATTCACATGTTTTTGTTCAGTTAATTGATATATACATACATAAATAAACATTTTGTTAAAATTCTTGCTTTTAGTAGCTTATGATAGCAAAGTTATACGCATTAAAAATGGGCATGTGATATTCTTCTCTTGTAAATAATTACATATTCAAAAGGGTATGTGATATTCTTCAATCTTGTTTAACAATTATATCTTTTCCTTAATGGCATCGAATATATGAGGATAAGTTCCTCAAGTTTATTCCAATCAATGGTTTCCCACATGATCATATGATTTTACTTTATGTTCATGAACTCAAATAATTGCCCTACATGACAAGTATAATACGAAGCAATTGTGATTCTATAAAATGGTAGGTATTACTACATAACTAACTTCAAATGTGTACGCTAACAAATGTTCAAAATTACGGATAAAGTAAAATTGTGAATGAACTTATTCAATTAAACCTAGAATTGAAATTGAAATAAATATATATTGCATTAGTGACTACATGTTGAAATAAACTTCGTTTAAATACAAAACTTCCAATTATACACATACCTTTTTCATGTAATAAAGTATGCATCATATATGATTGTTCATTTTGTTGCTTGATTGATTGAGTTGGGAATCCTAACCTTAGAAAAAGCAACACGTATAATAAAATAAACCAAACATATGAAGATAGAATATATTCTATGTAGATAGGCATTGGTGATGTTTTGAAAAGTATTACATACAAATAAAGAGGAAGAGAGCATCATGCACACATACCATATTGTTTGATAATGTTACTAGTATTTACTTCGCTTTAGGTTTTTAGTTACCTATAATACATGAAGCCCATCTTATAGTTTTTGAAAATCCATTCTCTATAAAACAAGAAACAAAGTGTGTAGGAGAGCACAAATATATACCAAAGTAGTTTTCTAGCAACTTATTATAGTTTTAATTTTTTCTAATCAACTCATCATATTTACTTTGTTTTCCGGTTCTTATTTTGTTAGTTGGAACTGGTAGATTGAGGAATATAATTGGAAATAATTCATATTAACCTACACCAAATTATATGATACCGATTAAATTTAAATAAAATGATACAATGTGTTGATTAAAATTTTAAAAAAGTATAGTGGGTTGACGTAATGGATTGGTTAGAAAATAAAAAAAGTGAATACAAGAACAAGAAGAGTTTATTGAGAAAATAAAAAAGATAATTGGTCGAGTTAATAAGTTTCATTCGCACTCATATAATCAAAGTCATTAAAATAATAAAAATGGTTTTGTTAAAAGTTATAATACTTATATTTTTATTAATAATAGTAATAAGAATTATAAATAAGAATTTAATTTGTATCTGAAATAATTAAATCTTACGTTTATAATTATATATGTAATGACAAAAAATTATAAACTTTCAAAACTTGTGGTAATTATATAAGCGCCTATGACTTATAATATAAGTAATCAAATTTGAATAATCAGTTTGGTGTTTTAATAATTGAGTGGGCTAGAGTATAATAATATACTCTAGGTTGTATGACTATGTGCATTCTGATGTTGAGAGGGATAGAGAAAGCAGATAAAGTTGATGCACATGAAATGATGAAGATTATGCAGACGGATATACATATTAAAAAGCACAAAAGAGGAAAGGAAAGATTTGGATAATAAAATAAGTGGACATGAAACGAGAGATTGGAAATTCAAGTGTATGTATAAATTATAATGTAT
This sequence comes from Flaveria bidentis, assembly GCA_018326385.1. Classification (NCBI taxonomy): domain Eukaryota; kingdom Viridiplantae; phylum Streptophyta; class Magnoliopsida; order Asterales; family Asteraceae; genus Flaveria; species Flaveria bidentis. Next base: position 2,343 of record BJCM01153715.1, on the reverse strand, counting down.
GTGATCGAGGTTAAATGATGAATGGAATCAACTTTTGTTACTAATTCGCAGAGATTCCATGCACAAAGCAGAACCTAAAGCAAAGATATATAATCCAGAATCTTTCCAAAGTCAAAAGGGTTCCCCTCTGACATCTCTCTCTTTTGCATTTCTCTTTCTTATGCCTTAATCCAATCACACATCATTTCGTTAGACGATCACTAATATATAGTATTAAAAAAATATAAAAAAACATGTAAATATATAAAAAAACATCAAATCTTTAAAACCTTAAAAATCCCTAAAATCATGGGGGGACATATGGAGGGTAGCCTCCGCTACCCCTTAACTTTTTTACAGTAATACAAAAAAGAATTTACTTCTTTATGGAAAAAAAATTCGGTATTATGTTACCCCGTGAGAAAATAATACGTTACCTTTAATTTTTTTAATCTCAATACTTCATACAAATTTTTATATTTTATTAAAAATAGTCTAATATTTCATAAAACACATTACATTTTATAAAAATACTAATAAGTTAATAACTAACAAACCCAAAATATCTAATAACAAGCCCAAAATTATAATAAGCCCAAAAATTAAATAACTTAAAAACCTAACAAGTTTAAGAGCTCAAATATCCATTACCCAAACTAATTAACTTAAAAAAATAACTAGTTATACTCATAACCCTCACTGTCTCACCCTATCGTCGATTACCTAGCAACCTTTGTCCCTATCGCCAACCAACCATCCCTATCGCCAACCAACCATCCCTATCGCCAACCAACCATCCCCTGACTAGAGTGACTGCCACCCTTGCCATCCGCCTTGCTGCGGTGGCGTCCTTGCCACTAACTCACCATCAATATCTTTTTACTTTCACCAAAATCAAGAGACAACAGTTTAAGGTAAAATTTTTAACTTTTTTTCTCTATTACAATATAAATTTAGGGATTTAGGGTTTATATTGTTCAATTTCTAATAAATGTTATTTGTTATAAAATTAGTGATATGAAAGATTTTAAGATGAGAATATTGGTTAATGGTTATTGGTTCATGTAATTAGGGGCATATGAGCTATGAAGTTGGGATTTAAAAGATGAATTAGAGATTTAATATTTAAATTAAGGATTTGAATTGTATTATTTCTAAGTGCAATTTGTAATCTTATTATGTTATTTGTTATAAAATTGGGGATTTGAAAGATGAAAAAACAAGTTTTAGTTGACAATTTTTTAAAAGAAATCTTCAAAATGATGTATTGGTTCAATAATGATAATGTATGCAACTAGTTGATTATGATATCAGGTTAATAACTCCTTCGAGTTCTATACCTTCGAGTTCAGTTCCTTCGGTTTCAATTCCTTCGAGTCCAATTCCTTCGGATTTGTTTTGAATGATCTTCCTTCAGACCCCTTTATTATTAATTTTTTTCTTTTATTTATATAAATGTAGGTAAAAACATTTTTACATTATCCCTAAACTTTTTTTTAAATCCGCCACTGCCTTCCATAACAAAACTTAAAAACATTATCACACGATCACCATGTTTTTTTATTTTTAACCATTCATTTCTTTTATGTCTAATATTTTATGTATATAATATATATATGGTCTCACACCAACTTATTTTTGATAGTTCATGATGAAAATCTTTTGTCTTAAAAACATTCATCTCCAATAGCATAAAACTTGATAAATGTCCATAGTTTATGGGATATGAAAATCATCTATTGGAGATGGTCTTATGTAACACTTTATAGGAGATGTTAATCGTAGATAATGTCTTGCTTCTAATAATGTTTTGGTCAAATCACAAATCGATTTGTTCTGCAATGTTTCGTAAAAGATATTAATCGTAAAGAATGCGTGTCTTGTCTCAAATAACTGTCTTGATCTGTAACACCTGGTTATTTATTTATTTTAAAGCCGACGAAGGAAGAAAAAGAATAAAGTCTTAAGTCGAGGGACCAAACTCGCCAACGAAAGAAAGACGGGTGAGTGAGGGTATATAAAGGGAGAAGGCAGCCCTTACCCTCTCCCCACACTCATATTTCAGCCAAACAAGAGAGGAGAAGAGAGAAAGGAAGAAAAGTTGGTTCGGGTTGGTTCAAGTGAGCCAAAATCGTTGAGAAGCGAGTCAAATCGAAGCTCTTCTCGTTGTGGTTGTTTGTGTGAGTTCTAGGACCCCTCCTTTAAACATTTTTGAGTGATTTGGGGCTAGAACACATCTGAAAATCGGATTTTTGAGTATGTTTGGGTGTGACCCGAAAATCGGATTTTTGAGCCTTGGTTGTGAGCTTGTGTGTGCTTGAATGGTGTTGTGGTATGCATCCCTAAGGTTTAGGATGGTTGATT
>BJCM01153713.1:0-26307 GCA_018326385.1 Flaveria bidentis | reverse complement strand
TATATATATATGGAAAAGTGAATACGAGGCTGTTAGGCATTTAACCTTAGATGCGAAACTCTCAAAACTCCGTAGTTTTGAATTAAAAAAGAATTATAAATATTAATTTTCATTAGTTTCCCCATCTGATTACTCTCCCATACCTTCAAATACCTAATCATCTTCAACATCATCGGTGTCCATCATCAGTTCATCATCATCGCGAACAACTTCAATCTGGGTCGTCATCTTCATCTCAACCTTCTGCAGATCACAAGGTTTGAAATCGATCACTTTTCTCTTAGATGCGAAACTCTTGTTTTGATGTAACATCATTTTCAAGTGGACTTTTCATAGTATTCACGACCTTCTTGATTTGACAAGGTCTCAAACCGGATTGACCAAGTTCCGACATTAGAGATTTGCAAGCCAATGTTCAGTGAAACTTCCCATGAGAACGATGCTTCATTACTTTAGTTGAAGTAGTATTTAGCTCATGATTATGAACATCATTAAACATATCCACAAACCAATTCCCATCTTTACTTTTTGAAATTCGAATAAATGCTTCACATCCGGTTCTTAAATCCCTACGACGTTTCTTTATATCTCCACCGAAATTGTTACACTTCACATCTTTGAAACCCTCTTTGTTGCATACATATTTCTTTCGATAGGGCTCATTTGTCATCTTATTTTTAAAACTACAATAAATACGTATTCCAAATCCATGTAAAAAAGCATAACGATTATAGAACTCATATGCCTCGTCTGGACTACTAAAAACCTTTCCTATTACATTATTTTCTTCTTCTTTCTCAAAACCAAGAACCACATTCGTATCATTGTCTTTCTCTATTTCAACGTCTGAATCGTCGATAACATTTATTTCACTAGCTTTCTCTTCTACTTGCAGTGGTGAATTTTCCATTTGTTCATCCTATTAAAAAGATAGTTATAAATTCTCGTTAGTTACAGAAGCAAAAAAATCACTAACCAGCATCAACATTCACATTCAAATAATCATAATGAAAGGACAAGAAGCAATTAGAGCTTTTAACATATAAAGGATGAATACTTCTTATATGAACCAGTTGTGAGATTTATGAAGATTTCATTATTTGCTATATATTGAAATCAAGAATATTATGATTAAAACATAGTGAATAAAAAATAATAAATAATTATGCGACTACATGAGAAGAACTCGTGAAGTAAACGAAGAAAACCGGTTATGAGGGGGTTTCATTGTGAAGAACATGCTCCAGTAATAAAATAATCTGAAGTAAAATCTCTTTTTAACCTTGTGTTTGCGATGATGATGATCTTCAGAAGGCTGCTATGAAGTCATGAAGATGATAATATACAAAAGCAATTCGTGATGATGATGATGGTCTGCATAAACAATTCGAGATGATGATGATGATGATCTCTAGAAGGATCGATGTTCGTTTAGGGATTGAATCAATTTGGGGAAACGAAGTTCATGACAAGATTGATAGAAGGGTGAAGAGAAAAGTGATCGATTTCAAACCTTGTGATCTGCAGAAGGTTGAGATGAAGATGACGACTTAGATTGAAGTTGTTCGCGATGATGATGAACTGATGAAGGACACCGATGATGTTGAAGATGATTAGGTATTTGAAGGTATGGGAGAGTAATTAGAAAGGGAAACTAATGAAAAGTAATATTTATAATTCTTTTTTAATTCAAAACTACGTAGTTTTGAGAGTTTCGCATCTAAGGTTAAATACCTAACAGTCCCGTATTCATTTTTCCCATACATATATATGCATGTGTTTAACCCATGAGAACTCACAAACTTTCAAAGTTGGTCCTTTTATTTTTAACACGTTTCAGGTTTGATACTTGAAGATTCTCTTCGTGCTCATATAAGACTTGGACATAATTTAACTAAATATTTTATTTCTTGGTTTGAACTTTTGTATTGTATGGATTTATTTATCTTGTAATGTTCAATGAATAATGATAATTAATATTATTACAACTTATTTAGTTTCATGTGCTATGAACAATCGTTTCACATTCGTCCGCCCCGATGATTCCGCCGTCGGTCGGGGTGTGACACAAACCTTTTCTGTTTGACTAATTATTTATATACATACAATCACTAAGATTATAACACATAATGATTTATATATCATATTAACTATTTTTTAAACCTCGTCTATTTCTGAAATCCATACCATACAGATATTCTGTATAGATTTACTAGCTTTAGTAAACCTGTGTATGACACCGGTTGAATAAATAAAACAAACCGTATAAAAACATTATTTTTAATTTTTTCCTATTATAACTCAAATTTATTATTTTTTGTTTTTTTAAAAAATGACATTTTAAAAATACCATTTTTAAAATATTTTGTATTTTTAAAAAAGTTTTATGTTGTAGAAAAATTTATTATTATTATAAAAGATTTATTTATTTAGATATAACATTAATAAATAGATTTCTTACTTAATTTATTAAATCTAAAAAAATGTTAAATAATATTATTAGTAATTAAAATAATTATTTAATAGAAGAGAGACGAAAAAGTTTTAATGAGAATAATCATGGTGATGCTACATGTCATTTCAATATAATTTTTATTATAGTAGGTAGATTATTAGAGTAGGTAGATTAGGATATCATTATTGTATGGTATAGTTTCTCTTGTGTATGTTTACCCGTGCACAAGGATGACATCTTTAAAAAGTGTAGTTTGCACTCATCAATAGTTTTAGTTATATGCAAGTTGTTAGCATATACAATAATGATAAAGTACTCGGGTTTGATTGTGTACGCAATAACCATAATGTTCTCGAGAACTTACATTACATGACTTTACGTGTAATAAGTTATCCATAAGATGCATATCAATTCCTTATTCGTATTACCAAACTAATAAGATATTAGAATGTCATGCATTCATCATTATAGAATTGCCTCCTCGTAAGTAATTACAGGTATTTGTGAAAATCTTTATGCCATCACTTTTTCTCGATATCACTTAATATGATTTTTGATTAACACTTTCATATAAAATACCATTTGACATCCAACATATAGAGAATCTAACATTGTCTTATTTGCGTCTCTTTATATTGTTCAATTAATTCTACTTGTTACTCACAAGCCGATCTTAACTTTTGATTCCATAAGTTTGTAAAACCATCAATTTATCATATCTAGTGTCCCTGTAAGAGATCCTTTTATTGCACCTCGACTAATAACCATTCATACTTGTTCCTTTTACAAGGATTTTTATTTTTTTGAAATCGACTAGTCTAACACGATGAAACGTGCCATAGACTAACTACCAAAATGTAGTCGTCCTTCTAGAACATTGATCTTAATTGGACCTCTAGCATGACATTCATAAAGCTCTTTGAAAGGTCGTATTTTTTTCAGTCGGTTATATCAAAGTTCCGTCAAAATTGATGACTAAATAATATAACATGAAGTCGTTGTATATCCGTTACGAAATTCCGAAACGATATGTGTGGACATAGGTCACTTTTTTAGTAGCTAATAATAATGATTGTTAATAACCAGAACCCCAATTTACGATTACAATTTGTTACATAGAAATAAAATGCAATCATTCATTTACAACTTGTTACCAAAAATCACGCCTAGTGATGTCGGTTTATAAATAATGAAATATATTGACTTACAAGATCAAGATTTCATATTACTTTTTATGCTTTTATGGCTTTTATGTCGTCAATAATATAAGATGAAGTATCGAAGTCGTTATCTAACAGAGAATGGTAACCAGAATAATGGATCCAGTAACTCAAGATATGGAACGAATCACCGAATTTTAACCTCCTCCATAAGTATTAATAAATAGTCGTACATGTTGTAAACCATGATAATACGACTTTATATCGAAAACAAGTTCGTACTGATAACGTGTTTTAAACTAGACTAATAAAAATATGAGAAGAAAGATATAAGAAGAGAAAGAAAAATGTTTATTCCATTTATTAAGTCTAACATACAATGAGATACAATAGGGTATACATAAGACCAAACACAATGTTGCATTAAGGGGCATTAAAGTACATTATAACACCTTAAACCATTCTTATATCATACCCGTGGGTATTATAGGAGCGTTATTGGTTGAGGCCATTTTCATCATAACACTATAAATATCATAATTAGGTAATAATTGAGGGGCATCAATCAACGTTAACCATTACTTATCTTTTTACCTAAAAAAATAAATAACATGCATTAATCATTAAATTTGTGCACTTCTCGGTGAAATCAAATTTTATTTTTATTTTCGCGTAAAATAGGGGGTCCCTCCTCCACCCCTTAAATCTTTCGTCTATGCATGTGGTTTAAGGAGTCAAAAGCTTATAGAGGAAACTAATCTATTTTAGATTTTGATATATTATAATATATTTATAACATATTTGAGTTTAGAAATAGACAACTATGTTTTTTTCATTTCTACCCAATTTTTTCTGTTTATACTTTGTAAAGTTAATTTCTATGTTAATCACTGAGTTTTGTCAAAAATAACTATTTTCAACCAAAACGTACGTTAGAACACATCAATTTACCTTCAAAAGTTTTATAAATTGTTTTGATTTCAATCCAAAAGCTTCATAAATTTGGATTTAAGTTGAAAAAATTAAAGAAACTTTTGAAATGAAATTAAAACAAGTGAAGAAACATTTTGGAGGTAAATTGATGTTTATAATTTTTTGGATGAAAATGGTTATTCATGTCAAAACTCAGGGAGTAAAATCGAAATTAAATCATTCAACATCTCCTTTTAGGTATAAATATATTTTTACATATGTAATAAAAGATATCCTAAATATTTTTTCTAAGAAAATGATAGATTTTAAAACAACTGTTACGAATGCAATTCTTTTTGCTATCTAAAGTACGGTGGTTTACAGTCATGGTTTCTTGCCTACTCACCAAAATTGACATATAATGTTACCTTTTTTCTGTTAGTATTTGTAAACTTTATATAAAATATGCTCAATTTTTCTCTAGTAATACAACGTAATAATGTAATATGTAAGTAAAATAAAAGATATTTTGTTTGTTTCAGATTTTCTCTGTAAATTCATAAATTTAATCCTAATAAAAGATTACGCTTACGAACACGTGTGGATTTTATCTCACAAAAGTTTTCCTGTCTAAACTCATTTACTCATTTAGAAAAGTGAAAATTATAAAAATATTCGTTTCACATGCAAAAATTCATAAAATAACTATTGACTGATTATTATTCTCCTAAAATATTGTTTTTTCTTTCTCTAACTTTTTGATTTTTCTTCTGAATATTATTTTTTTTAAAAGACAACACACTTTAAAACACTACGGCAAGTTCAACTGTGGGTGGTGTATTTGGAAAGTGCTGATATATTTGGAAAACGGCAATAGTTTATTTTTAAAATATATTATGGGTATGTTTTTTTAACACAAAATAGTTTTTTATTTTATATTTCTAAGTAATTGATTTGAAATTACTGCCAACTTCTCATCCATTAAAACCATGATCTAACATTATAAAAACATATTTAAAAGGTAGTGTACTATTTATTTAAATATAAGAAAATGCTTAAAAAGTAAAACATTTACCTAATTATAAAATTAATTATATTATATGTCACGTGTTTACACCATACTCGTTTTCACCTCTCAAATTAAACTATCCTGATATAAAAATAAATTGAAATAAATAAATAATAATGAATAACAATTATAAAATTAGTAACATTTACTATATATGATCGAGTTTCAATTTTAAATTCAAATATATGGTCGAACCAAATTGATCCTTCTTTGGATGAAACTTTCATTTGGTTAGTTACCAGATCTCTCGCTAAAATACTATTATAAGAAGTAAAACAGTTTCAAAACCATGATAAATAACTACGTTTATACAATTTATTAATTATGTTAAATAGCCAGAAAGGAAAGTATAGTACATCCTGATGTTAGACCATTAGGTTATTAGATTGGATGAATTTCAAGATTTTGAATTTACTAAATTGATTAAAAAAACAAATCATGCAAACTGCTTGTGGTTGTTTAAAATCAAATTTAGTGTTAGAGAAATTTGTATTAGTGAAAATGAATTTTTAGTATTCATAGAAGTATTTTTGGATTCGTAAATGGAAACTGTATTTATATTTATTGTTGTTGTACATAATAAAACTACTAAGTTACATAAATTTGTATGACTAATAAAAATTTTGAAATACAAGTAAACAATTTTCTATTATACAACCCGTGTAGACATGAAATTGGAACCTAGTAAAAAATATCCGGTTTCATGATATTAAAAAATAAAATTTGAAAAAATTATAATTGAACTGTAGAAAAATATATGTAAAGAATTGTATATAAAATTAATTAATATTTTAAACTAGATTTAGGCACGCGCGTTGCCGCGCGTATGCAAGTTTTAATGTAACCCTAAATCAAAATCAAAATGAAGGTTCAAAACCATAGAATTAGTAAAATACACAAAGTAAAACACATCAAAACCTCAAATTCATAACACACCAGAACATGCAGAACCCAAAAACTAAATCAAAGCCAACACCATACACAAAACAAGCGAAAATCAAAGCCGCAAGAAAACGACACAATCTAAAATAGAAAACCGACGAAAATCAAAGCCCCGAAAAAAGCAAACAAAAGGAAAACACAAACCTTAATAGCGAGAATCGTCAGGGTATCAATAACGGAAGAACGAACGCATGAACCCGGAGAAAGACAACGTCAACTAACCCTACAAATCAAATATATATGTCCAGATACCAAAAACCCAAAAAAAAAACATCACCCTGAAATCTCGAATTCACACCCAAAACAAACCATATAAAAACACAAACAAAAACAAAAGAAAAATTAAAACACAAACAAACAAAAAAAAAGAAAAAAACCGCCGAGACCAAAGCTTTTAATAAGTATAGTAAGAGCACTCACAGTGAATTTCTTAAAAGTATGTGAGTACGTTTGGTATATTATATGAAATGGTTTTGGGTGGTTGTGAGTGAAGGAGATAAAAAATGTTATTATGAATTAGTATATTTGAAGAATCACTATTTAATCCTTATAGATTTTTTAATATTTTTTTAAGTGGTTGTGAGTAAAGAAGAGAGAAAAAAGTAATGATAATAGTATAAAAAATATTATTTAATTAAAAATGAGATAGAAATATAATGATTTTTAGTATAATTATATAAATAAAAATAAAAAAGCTACTGTAATAAGCAGATACCACGTACATACTACACAGGTACGATACAATGTATAAACCGTTTACGATAAAGACCGATGATAGACATGAGTACATGACTCTTCCCTATAAATACATCAAGAGACTTATGAATAGAAGATCACACTAATTAAGCAACAACCATGAAGGTGGAGAAACCATATGGAGCTCATGTGGTGGTGCTACCTTACCCAAGCCAAGGCCACATCAACCCACTTCTCCAATTCGCTAAAACAGTAGCCTCAAAAGGCCTTAAAGCCACCATCGCCACCACCCACTACACCCTCTCCTCCATCTCCGCCCCATCCGTAACCGTGGAGCCGATCTCCGACGGGTTCGACGACCGCGGTTACGATCAAGCTCAGTCCGAACACCTCTTCCTCGAGTCATTCAAATCCAACGGCTCACGAACACTCACCCAACTCATCAAGAAGCACCAAAACACCAATGATCCCATCACTTGTGTGGTGTATGACTCGTTTTTGCCTTGGGCTCTTGATGTGGCTAAGGAAAATGGGGTTCTTGGGGGCCCGTTTTTCACCAACTCTGCCGCGGTTACCGCGGTTTTTTGCGGGATACATTGGGGGACGCTGAGGTTACCGGTGACATTGGAGAATTGTCCGGTGGTGATTCCCGGTGTTCCGCCGTTGAGCCTTGAAGATCTGCCGAGCTTTTTGAATTCGCCGGAGAGTCATCCGGCTTACTTGAAGATGAAACTGAACCAGTTTTCGAATTTGCATAAGGCTGATTGGATCTTTAGCAACACGTTCCAATCATTGGAATCCGAGGTTAGTATATGTAGATCGATCAATAGTTTACTTGCTTTAAAATTTTAATATATAACACAGTTTTTTATCGGTTATTGTTTCATAATGAACTTAAAAAGTTACAATTATTGTTTCGTTTTGAAAACGAAATTCCAGCTTACACTTATTGATTCCAATAATTACTTACGTTTGGAAATAGGTGGTGAAAGGCATATGGGAGCAATGGCCAGCAAAACTTATAGGTCCAATGGTGCCATCAGCCTATGTAGATGGAAGAATTGCAGGTGACAAAGGGTATGGTGCAAGTTTATGGAAGCCACTTGACGATGGGTGCGCGACATGGCTCGAAACCAAGCCTCCAAACTCGGTTGTTTACGTGTCTTTTGGGAGCATGGTGTCACTAACCCAACAAGAAATGGAAGAACTAGCATGGGGTTTACAAGAAAGTGGGTTTTACTTTCTTTGGGTGGTGAAAGATTCAGAGAGACACAAATTGCCTAAAGGGTTTCTTGATTTTACCTCACAAAATCAAGAAAAGGGTATGATTGTGAACTGGTGCAACCAGCTTGAAATGTTGGCTCATGATTCGGTGGGTTGTTTTATGACTCATTGTGGGTGGAACTCGACACTAGAAGGGTTGAGTCTTGGTGTCCCAATGGTCGCGGTCCCAAAGTGGGCGGACCAATTGACCGATGCCAAGTTTATATCGGATGTGTGGGGTGTAGGTGTTAGGGCTAAGGTGGATATCGAAATTGGGATAGTGAAAAGAGAAGAAGTTGCGTTGTGTTTGAATGAGGTGATGAATGAAGGGGTGAGGGGTTTTGAGATCAAGAAGAAGGCTAGAAAATGGAAGGCGTTAGCTAAAGAGGCAATTAGTGAAGGTGGGAGCTCTGATAAAGCCATTGATGAGTTCGTGATGTCATTAAAGAGCATGTGTAATAGACAAGATGCATGCTTGTGTTGATTCTCTCATGATTTTAGTACGAATAAGACTAGAAAATACTAGCATGTAGTAAATAATGAATAATGATATTTCTACATTGCGAACTTTTGTGAAGTATGAAATGAAACGAATAGTTATTCTTATATCCGGAAAACATTCAAGGTTATGTTTGAGAGTCTGGAAACGTGTAAGGTTATGATTAAAGGCGATTCAAGCCGGACTCAAGCTCGTCAAAACTTGAGCGTAGTTTATTTAAATTTATTGACCTCAAGTTGAGCTCGACTCCTCTAGAACTCTATCTCTAAGGAGTGTGCTCGCATCAAGGGTAGGTTTTTAAACTCAAGTTATTTTGTTTAATATTTATATATTTTTAAAATAATATATGTATATGTATATATAGATATACTATAACTTTTTTTCTAAATATGCTATTATATTTATTCTTTCAGTTATTTTTGTCATTATTTTATAGATACTAGCTAATTATTATTTTCTCAATATTTTATATAAACTTATTATTATTCTTATCATTAATATTATACTTAATACATTAAATAATCAATATATAATCACGAGCCTGCTTTGAGTTCGATATGAAAAGCTCGAGCTAAACTTGTTTATTAAACATGATTCGATATAAACTTGAGTTGTAGACCGTTTAAGTTCATCCCCACTTAAACTTGAGTTGTAACGGTTTTGCTTTGAGGGAAACAAAAACAAAAAATTCAACTATCAAGAAATCTTACTATACCGTCACGAGTTTGTTAAAAAACGGTTGCAAGGGAAGGGTTAGGATTAAATCCGGATCCTTGCATGAGGTGAGGTGATATCGACCGGCTAAGAGTCCTACCTGTATATCAATTCGTTTCAAACACACACCCACATACACACAGGATATATAATTAAACAAAAAATAATAATAAACTAGTAACCAAATGTCTGAAAATCAATCAACATCATTTATCGTAGTTATACTTCCTTTATAGAAATTAGTAATCAAATAAGAATTTTCAATGTATAATTCATTTGAGTTTTTTTTTTTATAATATTATCAAATAATAATATATAATTACTTAATGTTAAGCTTGTAAAAACATTTTGGTTCAGTGTTTCTTAAGGGACTTAATTGCATTATCATCGAACTCTTTACTCTAACCACATGAAATTTCTGAAAATGAGATATTTACGCATACGTAATAAGATATTAAAATGTCAACAAATAGAAAAAAGAAAAAATTGAAAAGACAACATGACCCCTCCACTCAATTGTTAACATGTTGATGTTATTATAATGCGGCCAAATAACACCACGTGGCCCAATGATACTTTAGTCATGTTCATCCCTAGTGAAAATGTATTAGTTATTAATTATGTCTAGCATTATATTATGGCCTCTAAGATGACGATCATGAAAAAAGTCCAATTTTAAAAAGTAAAAGATGAAACTTGAGATGAAGCAACAAGTTAGTAAGTACATCAACAAGTGACGTGTGTTGATACAAAGAGAACCATTGTGAACTTTCTTATTTACAAAATAAAAATTCAAAACAAAATGTTTCATATAGGAGTGAAAGATCGGGTGGGCAAACTAATGTGTGAGATTTGAGACTTTACAATTAATTATAGCTACACTAGCGGTTTATAACCATGTTCAAATATAGAAAAGGTAAGCCATTGAATCTCAGTTGGTGAAAGCTACAACTCTAAATTTGGCTTCGGTTGAGGATCTTGCTAAGGTAGTTTGACGCTAGCTTAAAGCTCCATGAGATATGATTAGAGCTAAGTTAGACAATGTAACTAGTATTGGTTTTAAACGTGTGCCATAACCTGTCTAATTTGCATTGGTAGAGCATGAAGCTGTTAATGGGGAATTATAATAAAACATTAGTCTACTAGTCTTGATCCCTAATAAGACAAAAGTGAAAGTAAATCAATTATTAATTTTAAGCACACATCATATGGACCCGTGGATGTTGCATTTGCATTTGAGATCAAATGGTGGAACAAAAATATGAGGGTGTGCTTTTTTGAATGACTCGTAGTGTGTGAGCGAGTGGCCCTTCATGTGACACCACTAGCAATTTTCAAGACACATTCAAAATCTACCCACTGATGGAGGTGCGGGCGGTAGTCCTGAACCTTTGTTGAGTTAATGTTCGGTCCATGGCTTGATGTTTGTCTGAGTTTGAGCAACAAAAACCAAGTCAGGTTGATAAAGGTTGTCATTAGTAACGTTTTGTCAATAAAATGTCAAACAACTTCTTGCATCACTATCATTTTCAAATCTTCTTCTAACGAACAATCTATAAGACAATAAAAAATAATAGACAATACATATTTTTACAATTAAAACATAATATATCTTATAACACATCTTTAAACATTATTATTCTCACACGTTAATAGTTATCATACAAAAAAATATTATGATAAACAACGACTTCAAACCCCTCATGAATTTAAAGCCATCACACATGCATTTCAAGTCATTTATAGAGCAATCTCTTAATACAACTATGAAACTTCAAAACATATAAAATTTCTCATATTAAAAACACATTCCCTAGTTTCCACACAAAGAAACCCCAATCCATGACACATTGCAAACAGAAAACTTTTTACTAACACTTATTAGTGTTATAAAAAAAATTACAAAAAATTAACATTGATGTTTAAACCATCAAGTCATCAACACCTAAAAGTGTTATATAACACCCAAGGGCCAAGAGTCAAGAACGAAACTTGAAATTGAAAACCCTGAAACTCTCTTTAACAAACAATTCGGCAGAAAGCTTTCGGTTTAACCCGCCAAATCCCCACCCGACCGAAACCCTCCACCCACACCGTCGCCGGAGAGGCCGCTCCGCCGCACGCAGCCACCGGCGTTATTGAAGAACTGAAGGCGAAGAAGCTGGTACGATTATCTATTTAACATTTCTGCTCATTCGAACTTAATTCTGTGCTTAATTTCTACAATTTCGTCATGTTTCAAATGATGGGTTTATTCAACATGTTGGTTTATCACATTCTTATCACAAATCGTTTCAATATCAGTGCTTTGATTTTAACCCAAACCTAATTTCTAATTACATCTTGAAACCCATGAGAAATATCAACGGGAGAAGAAGAATGAGGAAAACCCTCAAATTGATCGTGATTAGTTTGGGTATTTCCTTTTTGGAACAGAAAGTTGTTAACTTTTCAACAATTTGCACCCCATTTTCTTGTTTTAACAATCATTAAAAGAGCATTTGGGTGGTGATTAGAAGAATTTGTTGTTACAGAAAGTCTGGAGAGGACTCTTTGTAATGAACTTCTTGTTTAATTCGTGTTCCACGGCTTTAATAGCGAGGGCGAGTGGGAATCTTGTTGCAGGATGCTTCTCTAATGGAGTCAGCAGTTTAGCATTGAGAAGAAGAATTGATCATCATGCTGCAATAACTGCTGCAGCAAATGTATTGGTTTTGACAAGATTTCATGCTCGTTGTTACGCGACTAGAAAAGCCAGTGGTGGTGGTAAATCTAGGACGAAGAAATCGGATTCTAAATCTGAAAATATGTTGGGCGAAGAGAAGAATGCTTTCTTTGTAGTCCGGAAAGGGGATCTTGTTGGTGTTTATAAGAACTTAAATGATTGTCAGGCTCAAGTTGGATCCTCGGTACATTCTTTCAACACATCACATTCCTAGACTGTTAATTAATGTTGTCTGCTTTATATTATTTTGGTTTGTTTATTTTTCGTTTGTTTATTGGCAGTAGTTAATGAATTGTTGCATGAACAAGAAGCCCATCTAGTATGTTTCTTTTAGAAGTTGAAGTGAATGGAGTTTGTAGGTGCCTGGAAATCTATAGCATGGTTATAAGAGCTAATTTCAATATATGCATACTGACATAAACTAAACAAAGTTGTTGCCTTGATTTTCTGAATTTGTTTGTGAGTCGGTAATCCTTGACCCTAGGCAATATGTTTAGAAAATGTGGATAGAGTCATGATGGAGACTGCTTGGTTTCAGTAATATATTGGCAGAAGGGCACTGATATTTGCTTTGCGGTTTTCATGTATTCTTAAATAGTACCTGCGGTGCAGGAGCGTATGTCATGTGTACAATAGAATTAACGTTGTTAAGATCAAGAATTTAGTATGAAGTGCTTTGTCTCTGCAAGACTGGGATTTCAAGATTGAGTCTGGGATCGAAAGATCTGCTCAAATGTCACAGTCTCTTTCAGACTTTCATAATGCTGTATTTCAAGGCATGATAGTAAAGATCAAGTGAATTGCAAACGCATTAAAAATGTTAAGTTAACAACATGTAGCAGTAGCGTAACACGACACATAGTGATTTAATGTATAATATTAGGTTATAACGGTTTTGGTGTTGAATCCTGGAATGACTTCATGAATTATACTCCTATAGGATGCTTTAGCCAATAAGTTAATATGCCATTTATTTTATTCTAATAAAATTAGCTTTTTCGTAGTTTTTACTTCACTAATTCTAGTCCAGCGAGATTGGATTTTATGATCCTATGGTCAACATTGGGGTCCTATGCTTGCACAGATCCTATGCAGGATTGACAAGTTTTCTCTGAACATAATTGTAATAATATAAGATTTTAGGACCTAGTTTGGGATCTTAACACCCATTGATCGAACAATTTAGCAACAAACGTCTTAGGAGGTAACTACGTATTTTTCAAAAAGCTTAACACATCATGTGGTCCTGATAGGTATGTGATCCACCTGTCAGTGTGTATAAAGGCTACACCATGCCCAAGGAAGCTGAAGAATATATGATTTCTTGTGGGCTTAAGAATGCACTTTATTCCATCAAAGCTGCAGATTTAACAGAAGAGCTATTCGGAAATCTTGTGGCGTGTCCTTTCCAGGTAAAAGTAAAAGAAAATTTTGCATGTATTATTTTTGGAAAAAAGCAAAATGTAAAAGTGAAATGAAATCCTTATATGATGTTCAGTTATTACTATATCGAATAAATATTGCACACGGAAGATGCTGATTCTTCTCTGGTCTGTTGGATTTGAAATTGTCTGTATTAGATCCTCTTATATAAATTTGTAAGCTCATTTCTTCTTGTTCGATTGTAACCTCAATATAATATATATATATTTTTCTGCAGCAACCACATTTTGCTTTAGGAGAACCGTCTAGTGATCATTTGTCCAAAAGAAGATTTCAGGAAGTTTTGGGATCCCAAACTGGGGTAAGATAAGTGTATCACGACTGATTTGCATGTTTTAGCTTTTTATCTACTAATTTTGGAAATGATTTAATCAAGAATTCAAGATATATATATTTATCTTCATTTAGTGTGTCATGGTTGAATTTTTACTAAGTATATTGCTTTTGGCAATACGTTTTTTCATTACTGGTGCTGTTTTGTAAATTGCTCACAGGAAGGCTTTGGATTGGCATCTGTGTCCAGTGATCCTGCACGGAAGCATGCAAAGTTGGAACATCTTGCAACTCAAGCTCTTACGCCTAATGTGAGCTGTGATAGGGATATACTCATACCTGATTTATGCATGATTTGTGTTTGATTGACATGCTAATTAAAAGGCAATTTGCCGGTTGTCATGTCGTTTTAGTTTTCTTTAATTATTATTATATGATCTAACTAAATCATTATTTTACAGCGTACGTGTATTCTTGAGTTTGATGGTGCGTCTAAAGGGAATCCTGGACAAGCTGGAGCAGGAGCTGTTTTACGAACTGATGATGGAACTTTGGTAGGCATAACCATTTTTCCGTGTTATTTCTTCTTTGATTATACTTAGTACTAGCTCCACCTTCTTTTTGTAGATTTGTAGATTGCGTGAAGGTTTGGGTATAGCAACTAATAATGTTGCTGAATATCGGGCTATGATTCTGGGGTTGAGATATGCTCTTAGCAAAGGTTTTACAAGTATACGAGTTTTGGGTGATTCCAAACTCGTTTGCATGCAGGTATCTTTTGTGTTCTCGTACACACAACTAGCCCGTCAAAATTAACAACTAATGATAATGCACTGGGTGTGTATGCTATACGAATACTTTATGGTTCAGGTTCAAGGTCTATGGAAGGTGAAAAATCAAAACATTAGCAAGTTGTATGAAGAAGCAAAGAAATTAAAGGAAAAATTCCTCTGTTTCCAGATTGATCATGTTTTAAGGGTATGATCACACATATCATGTGCTTATTATATTATTTCCATCTATAGTATTTTTTCCGATAATACACTTTATTTCAAGCATATTGTCTTAGGATTGTTTTATACATAACCACCCCTATCTCTCTTTTTCTCACTATATCTAGTCAACACTACATACAAGTGCTTATGTGCTTCACGCTGTTTTCTGCTTAAAACTGGTTCTGTATTGAATGTGACCTTATTGTCTTATGCAAGTTGAAACCTTTTCAAAGTATTTTATAAAGATATTGGTGTGACCTCTTTTCTTATCATTGTTCCGACTGTATTGTTTTGTTTACAGAAGATTTTTTTCACTTCCTTTTGTTAATGAGAATAAAGATATTTCCATAAGGGAGGCAAACATTCTATTGTTGCAGATTGTTCATTGCAACTTATAAAACTTACCAAAAAAATGGAAATGCCACAATCTTTTGTGGAAAGACAGAAAAACATGATTTTTTTTTGCAATATTTATTTTTTGTAACCTTTTGAAATTGTTTTTCATTCCCTTCTCCTAGGACTTGAACTCCGATGCAGACACTCAAGCAAACTTAGCCGTGGATCTTGCAGGTGCAACTTATTTTCTCTCGCATATCAATTTTTTTTCCTTCTTTTAATAGAGTTGACAGAACCCGCAAGTCGGATGGCATAGGTAACTGATCAACAAGGGATCTAGTTGACATATTCTTGGATATGTGCTGACCCGCAGACCCTATTTTTCAGTTTTCGTTTTAGTTAATAATGAATGCATCTTAGTTACAAAATCAATATTATTACAATTATGATCTATCTTTGAAATCACGACGTCTACTTTCTGGTTTTGTTGATTAATGCTGATGATACACACCAATATACCATGCTGCTGCAGTTGGTCAGATTCAGGAAGTTGACTCATAAAGCAGATGGCGTTCATCTCGAGTGTAGGAGCCAAGAGTACATTTGCAATACACACTTACCCTTACAGTCAAGACTCAAGAAATTAAGCTGTCCGATCATTATTTCAAGATTTAAACGATTGTTTTTCTAACTTTTGGGGTATATTTAAACTGCTTTTTAACTTTTTGGGGTATATTTTGTTGCAAAGGGGGTTAGAATGAGATGGTTTTCCATGGACGTGGAAATGTACTTGTTAAAATTGATGATATGATGGTATGTGTAGTTGAATACAGATGGGTATGTGTTTTTTATTTCTTTTTTATGATAAATCATTGCCGGTAAACTTACGAGTCCATTTAATAATAGATCAAGTAAATCATATTTTATGTTTGGTAGACGGCCTCAAATGGTTATGGTAAGAATTTTATGAAATATTTAAGTTTATAATCTATAAAATAACTTTGAGTTAATAATTATGAAAGATATTTTGTTATACCATTGAGGATGTAAAGCAATGTTTAATACCAACCTAATTTTGAATGGAGAAGTGTGAGGATCACAAACATTTGTATCAATATAAATGCACCCGACAACAGAATTTTGATCTCTCTTCTATTACGTTTGATTATCTTTCAAGCATTGCATAAATGTGGTTAGATACTTACATGTAGCGTGTCAATCGTGTTAGGTTAACAAGTTGATGTGTTGAATCGTTCAAGTCGTTTACCACCCATGTATGTAATTGCGACAAAGATACCAACTCTAACCCAAACACAATTAAATTCATGTAACCTGAACGCCATTTATTAAATTGATTTAAAAGAGTCGACAAGTTATTATCAAGTTGTAAATGTCTTAATGAGTTTTAACTTTTAATGAATGACTTAAACAAGTCGTAAACAGGTTGAGATGTGAACATATTTAACTAAGACTATACAAATTAAGACATTCTAAGGAAGCCTCAAACTTTCATTCTTTTGTCACGTGAAACCAACTAAACAATGGGGCTTTCCCCTACTTTTTTTGGAGTAGGGCATTCCTTGGAATGCCCCTTTTTTGTTCTTTTAAAAAAAATTCTTTTAACTTTTTGAAAACATCATATTATTTAAACTTCATAAATTCTTAATAAAACTACCTAAAAACATAACTTCATCACATAATATGCATAAAATATGCATTTCAAATCCTGACTTTAACAAAACTACTTAAAAACACACAATATACAAAAAACATGGATTAAAAACATAAGTTCATTATATATTAAGTTAAAATTAAATATTTTTATGTTTGATGAGTGAAAATTAAAAACACAATATACCAAATCCTTGGTGCTCGTATGAACCTGTAGACTCGTCAGTTGATGAAGATGACGATGAACTTGAATTGTGATCCATATGGTAAGTTAAAATTAAATATTTTATGTTGTGTGTGTTTTATATATAAAGTTTGTGTTTTGATTTAAAATTATGGAGTATTTATATATAAAGTGGAAGGGATAATTGAAAAGAAAAAGTTAAAAAAATCCCAAACTATTTGTTAATACGACCATTGAAAAAAAAATCCAATAAACCCCTCTAGCGTCTTAAATAAGAAGTTACATGTAATTTTAAAGCTTGGAACGCCCATTAATGTAATGTTCAGGGCGTTCTAAGGGGCGTTCTAAGAGGCATTCCAAGAAAGGAAACGCCTTACTCCCAAGAGTCTAAATAACTCAATCGAAATACAACGTGTTTAATAACAGTCAACGTAAAAGCTAAACATGCTTTGTTTACTAAACGGGTTAGATATGGATACATATAATATAGGTTAATTGGGCTAAGAAAAGAAATAGACTGTCAATTAGGCCCAGTTCACTTAAAAACTCCTACGTCGAGTCGGTTCTAAAACTCCAAAAACCCTTTTTGTTTGACAACTAGGGTTTCAAGGTCTCTTCAGCCTTGTACCCACATTCACCAATCACCGTTGCCAGCAGTCTGGTTTTTTTAAGACCTCTTTCTCACTTGTTCTATTGCACTCTTTCAGCTGCTTCTGGTAATCTTTCACTTGCGCTTTTACTGAATTTTCTAATAAAACTATTCCTTTCGATTCTTCATTTAATGTTCAATTGGATTAACTAGTGGATGATTTTCTGTTAGATATATGTATAATTGACCTTCGATGGGAAGATGTGATTGCTTGTTTGGTCGATTATTTTCAGATTAATTTCGGTGTTTGTATGTTTATCTTTTCTATGTATACATACCTGTAAGCAGAAGTTCTAGTTTCCTTAGTGTTTTTATTTATGTTAGCTATAACAGCGGATGTTTAAGATTATAGGTCTTATTTTACTGTTAAAGCATGTTGGGGCTTTGCTTATAAGATAAGGATTTTCATTAGGATCCAGCTTAAGATTAGGAATTTTGATGACCCCTGTATAGCATCTTATTGACGGCTTAGTTGAGCCGGTTTGATGGAAGTTATGAGCCGGACTGCTAACTACGGTTTTGAAAAATGGTAAACCAAACCTGCCAAACGGTTTGGTTTGTGATTTGGGAAGTTTGAACTGTATTCCTCCCCAGTCACCCTCAAAATGGTTAGTTTGTATTAAATTTGCAAAATGATAAACACTGTTGTATGAATATTATACATATGCATATCTTTATGTACCAAAAATGAGAATTTAAGTAAAAAATAAAAGTAAATGACTGTTTTCACATTTCAAACTATGTAATGAACCATTAAATCTGAGTTTTCAAATGGTAAACTGTGATTTGATCTGAATAAACCTCACACCGGTCTAACCAGCTGATTTTTTATGTTTGGGTGGTTTGGTTGGTTTCAATGGAACACCCCTATGTGGAAGGAGCTACATCTGGAGTTCCCTGATTGGATTACCTTTTAGTTTCAGAGTCATCTTACTGTTTAAACTTTGGAGAGATAATGAGACCTCAAAAAATTATGATCTCACAATATTAAGCATGACCACCCAACGGCATCCTTTTCATTGTAAAAAACATTGATATGTTTTTAAGAAATTATGATGATTTACAATAGTTAGTATTAGATTTTGAAATTTGTAATCATGCATTTGAAAGTTGCTTTATTGCTCATCATTCATCACCATTAGGATCTATTTATTTATCATTGGCAGAGGATGTTATCTTTTCAAGGGGAGCTATTTAGTCATCACTAGGATGCTATTATGCCATTTGTAATTGGTTATTTTGTTTTCAGTTTTACCATTTTCATGTTAACATATGTTTGTATATTTGAGTTCTCTAAAATTGAAACTTCCATGCTGCAGATTTTTGGCATATATTTTCAGCCATGGTGCAGTATAACTTCAAGAAAATCACTAAAGTACCTACAGGGAAGGATTTTGTTGATATAGTGCTCAGCAGGACCCAGAGGCAAACACCTACTGTTGTTCACAAGGGCTATGCTATTAATCGCATTCGTCAGTTTTACATGCGAAAAGTAAAATACACACAGACAAACTTTCATGAAAAACTCTCTACCATCATTGAAGAATTCCCCAGGCTTGATGATATCCATCCTTTCTATGGTGATCTTCTTCATGTTCTATATAATAAAGATCATTACAAACTCGCCCTTGGTCAAATCAATACTGCCAGGAATCTTATTGGGAAAATCGCCAAAGATTATGTGAAATTATTGAAATATGGTGACTCGCTTTATAGGTGCAAGTCCTTAAAGGTTGCTGCTCTTGGTCGAATGTGTACTGTCACCAAAAGAATTGGGCCTAGTTTGGTGTATCTTGAGCAAATTAGACAACACATGGCAAGACTGCCTTCAATTGACCCCAACACTAGGACAATATTAATATGTGGGTATCCAAATGTCGGGAAAAGCTCATTCATTAATAAAATTACCAGGGCGGATGTTGATGTCCAGCCGTATGCTTTCACCACAAAGTCGCTATTTGTTGGTCATACAGATTATAAATACTTGAGGTATCAAGTGATTGATACTCCTGGGATTTTAGATAGGCCATTTGAAGATCGTAATATTATTGAAATGTGTAGTATAACAGCATTGGCGCATCTAAGAGCTGCAGTGTTGTTCTTTCTTGATATCTCCGGTTCTTGTGGATACACCATTGCCCAACAATCTGCACTTTTTCACAGTATTAAGTCTTTGTTTATGAACAAACCTCTGATTATAGTCTGCAACAAGACTGATTTGCAGTCACTGGAAGGAATATCTGAGGATGACAAGAAGTTGGTTGAGGAAATGAAATCAGAAGCATTAAAGACTTTAATCGGTCAAGGTGGCGAGCCTAGAGACGGTGCTAAGGTGCTTTTAACAATGAGCACGTTGACCGAAGAGGGTGTGATTGCTGTCAAAAATGCTGCTTGTGAACGGTTACTAGATCAAAGGGTTGAAATTAAAATGAAGTCTAAAAAAATAAACGATTGTTTAAACCGTTTTCATGTTGCTGTTCCAAAACCACGTGACCAAAAAGAAAGACCACCTTGCATACCACAGGCTGTTCTTGAAGCAAAAGCTAAAGAGGCTGCTGCTGTGGAAAAGAGAAAGCTTGAAAAGGATCTTGAAGAAGAGAATGGAGGTGCGGGTGTATATTCTGCTAGTTTAAAGAAACATTATCTTCTTGCAAACGATGAATGGAAAGAAGATAACATGCCAGAAATCCTTGACGGACATAACGTGTATGATTTTGTTGATCCTGATATTTTACAAAGACTTGAAGAGTTGGAGAAAGAAGAAGGACTTCTGCAGGAACAGGATGATGATGAAGTGGAGATGGATGTAGACGATTTGACTCCTCAACAACAAAAGGAACTTGCTGAAATCAGAAAGAAGAAAAGTTTACTCATCAGAGAACATAGGATCAAGAAAAGCACTGCAGAAAGCCGACCTGTCGTACCAAGAAAACTCGATAAAGACAAAAAGTTCACTTTTGAGAGAATGGGCCGACAGCTGTCATCATTGGGACTTGACCCGTCTAAAGCAATTGAACGGGTTAGAAGCAAGTCTAGAGGTCGTAAGAGGGAGAGGTCAGCTGATCATGACATGGATGTGGATAATGATGGTTCGAATAAGAAGATGAGGGCACGGTCATTGTCCAGGTCAAGGTCAAGGTCAAGACCACCAACACATGAGTTGGTTCCTGGTGAGGGCTTTAAAAATTCTGCTCAAAAGATTAAGGCTTTCAAACTGGGTAAGAAATCTGTCGAGAAGAGGAACAAAGATGCCAGAAAGGGTGAGGGTGATCGTGTCATTCCTAATCTAAAACCAAAACATCTGTTTTCTGGCAAACGTTCCAATGGGAAGACCAGCAGGCGGTGATGAGGGTGGACGGTGGTGATGTCAAGCTTACATTTGAGGCAAGTGTTCTAAACTTCTAATACATAAAAGTCCGTTGCTTTTTATGTCCACTGTTGTTCACTGTCGGGTTTTAGTTGGATTAGCTGGTTGTACCAGCTCGAGTGTTTTTAAGAGTTTGGTTTTGGCTGAACTATTTTTATTTCTGTCAAAAACTAGTGTTAAGTTTTATAATGTAATAAAAATCATATGATTATAATACATATATAAGTACATATTTTAAAAAAGAAGAAAAGTATATACACACAATAAAAGGTTAAATGGTTGCTTGGTTTACATTGCTAGTTTCAGGTTCAAATTGGGCCAAAATTGTCAAACCATAAAACCGAATCACGAACTTAACCATTTGGATCATAATCGGCCAAACCAGCCGACTTGCTTTGGTTTGGACAGTTTGGTATTATCATTAGTTTTCTAACACCCATAAGTTGTGTATCTTCATTTGAAATTTTCAGGAGAGGCTGACCAGTATGATTGAAGTCTGGTGACATCCAAGAAATGAGAGCTTATAATTTTGGAAGTCTTTTACAGTTTGAGAGTCCACATGTTTGTTTTATTCTATGTATGCATTTTTGAACCTATGAATTATTTAGTGAGAGTTTTGACATTATATATGTTAATTGTTTTTCTTTTAGTTTGTATCCCTATGTTTATTTTTTTCTCTTAGTTTCTATCCTCGAGTGACTGGACCCTGAGCGGTTGTCTCTCCAACCCCTTCCTTGGGCCACCCCTGCAGGGCTTGAAATTAAAGTCATGGTTCTCCTGCGGTAGAGATACCTTATGCCTTATGGTACATTCTAATTTGGTGTTTGATTCCTAGGCTTGGGAAGTTGCCTGAAAGCGGAAAACCTAAGGACAGCCGAGAGAAAGAGGCAGTTGTTTTTGGCTTCTGTAATACGTAGGTCAAACCTAAAGTTAAACATACAAGTTCGAGAGGTAGAGACGAGACAGAGGGAGGGCAACTAATTAAGGACCGTCGAGGATTAGAATTTAGAAGGATAGAAGGGTGGAGAATTTTTTTTACTAATACTAACAAAAGTAAATGTTAGACCCAAAACTATCGCAAAATTAAAATCACTGCTCTCAAACTTATTATTTCTAATAGTTAGACGTCAAACAAGTGAAATAATGACATGGGTAAAACCATAATGACCATTTCTATAACTAATTCTAATATATATTATATAAGTAGAAATTTATTAACCAACTAAAATATATCATACATGATATAAATAATAAGCATGTTTAAGCTCATGGGTCTAGTTAACTTCAATACATTATACTCAAGTTTATTTATCCAATGAGGTTCAAACTAGGCTCGAGCACGGGCTCAAAATCATTCACCGATTCAAGCTTTATTCAAACCAATATCGGCGACCGATTTTACATTTTAAAAGTTTACAGCCGGTTCTCATAATTTGATAAACAAAAATGGCGGTTTTTCACACTCCCATCGTCTCCCTTTCTTCCACCGGACTCATAGCATCATTACCTCCGACGACGTTCAACACCTTTAATTTCGCCACCGTAATCACCTCCGGCAGCTTTTTCCGGCGTATTCCGTCGAAAACATCATCTTTCTTCCTTCTTAAAGCAACCCCACTTCAGAAATACGTCTACCCCGACCCAATTCCAGAGTTCGCTATTCACGTACTCTCTTTATTCAATATACATTCATCTCCAACATGCTACAACTACAAAACACACCACTAATCTCTTCAATTTCCTTTGTGTGTGAGATGACAGGAGACGAAGAAGTACCGCCAGGACCTCAAGAAGAAACTGTTGACAGAAAGGGAGACGTTTGGAGGTGATCTTGATGCCGTTCTCGACACCTGCACGGAGGTAATTCTTGATTTTGTGTTGTGTTTGATCGATGATCGTATCTTTTACCTTTTGAATTTCGTTTTTGGTCTTTCGATGCTTGAAATTTTGCAGTTCGTTTGGATAAGGTTCTTGCGATTGATTACTTGTTATCTTGATTAACCATTAACGTGCAGATACTTGGTGCGCACTGTGAATAATGGTGTGGTTGGGTTTGCTGCATTGTGAATGAGCACAAGGTGTTTGATGAAATGCTCAACTGAATAGTATGCTTGATTAATTTTAGATCCAGAACCATTACATTTTCCTTTTGAAAAACAAATTTTTAACACCCAAAATACCTTGCATAGGATTTGAACCCACCTCACATTTCCAGCAGTAAACACCATACCCACCACTAGGTCATGGGATACTTGGTGAAATAAAAGATTTTGCGAGAAAAGGGTTGTTTTACAAATTGTTTTGCACATCTCGTGCTTTTTTTAGCTACGTTTCTAGGTTCTTCGCTATTTAAAGTAACGAAACAAGAAAAGTTGAATTTGTTTTCCAAGACCACGAATTCGCATTATGGATTTTAGTTTTCCTTCCCTTTTCTTTTTTAGTGTTCATGTAAGCTTTTTTCTAATAATTTTTTAAAAGATCTAACTACTTAGTTTTGTTTAACTCTTTTTGTCTAATTTGGTATAAATTTTATAGAAAACTGATTTAGTTGTATCTAAAGTTTAGTATTTTTTTATATTTGAAACCTACAAATACCTTATTTATTTTGAATGGCGCCTAGAAACATAAATCGAAAAAAGAACACCAGGTGGGCAAAACAATTTGTCAAACAACCCAATTTTGCAAACAATTTAGCATATTCTCTATGAGCCTATGAGGGCCTTCTATGTACTCAATATTCTATAGCAGACAACATATGATTTGTCCTTCACCTGATTATGTATCAATGATTGATTGTTAAATGACTTTTCTATCCTCCCAAAGGAATTATATTAATGCTCTCATGACAGCTCGTATGGACCTGTTTCTGTGTACACATTCTTTAACTATCTTTTAACCATCCTACATATCATCCAAAATATAACCAAAACTGCTTAGCAGTAGTATCATGTGCATTAGCATCTGTACCTAGGGTAAAAAGACTAAACAGCCCTTGACATCTTTTCTGTTTCTTTTTGAAATCAACCAGTTATTCAGTGAGTTTCTACACAATGAATATGGAGGACCAGGGACATTATTGGTGGAGCCATTCACAAACATGTTAATTGAACTCAAGCAAAAGAAGCTTTCGGGCGCCAACTTGGCAGCCCGGGCATCACTATTATGGGCTCAAAATTATCTCGATCACGATTGGGAAGCTTGGAACTCCAAATCACCCCAGCAACACTCATGCTAAAATTGATTATTCTTGTTTTACATATTTTTGATATCAGTCAATTATAGAAAACAAAAAGGAGGCAACTCTTAACTCCACACTAACGTATATTTCTTCAAAATTTGTCAGTGTTGTTGCTCATCCTTTGTTGTTCATAACTATACAGATGTATTGTTTAATCTGTTGATCAAAGCATGTTTCTTGAAAATTATCAACTAGCACTAGCAGCCTCAGAGATACTCTGCAACGAAGGACGCCATGATTTTGGCTTTGAAAACGATCCTGACCTTTGCCTGATTGTTCTATCATGCGCAATCATCACCTGATAATTTCAGAGTATAATTTATAAGGTACTGCATACTCCTCATCTTTGACTTGTGAAGTCAAATTAATATATGTATTGCTAAATGCTAATTAGTAGTTAGTAACAAGTAATTAGATGAAATTGATCCACCTGGCTTGAACTCTCCAATTCTGATGTTCTTTCTTCCTCGCCATGGTGTTCTTTCTCCACCATTGTTTCCGATCGTTCCTTGTTCATCTTTGCTTGTCGCTTTGCTCTCAAGACCTTCATAACTTCTGTAAAATGAAATCATTTAACAACTTGAGAACAAGTAACAAACCAAACAACAACAACAAAACTACATACATACCCAGTATTATCTCACTCACAGTAGAGCTATTGATACGGTCTGGGGAAGGTGAGATAAGGGAACACATGACAAGCTAAGTAAACATTGAAAACTAGTAAACAGAACTGACCATGAGATGTAACAAGGCGATAAGCCCGGCCAAGAACAAGCATGTCAGTGGGCCGAAGAAGCTTAACTCGAGTGAACCGAACAGTTTTGTTCCCGGAGCCATCCTGGTCTTCTGAACCAGGTAATGGTATTATAAGAGAAACATAATGTCCAGGATTCATCTTCATGATTTGACCTGCAGTTACAGACCAATACATCCTTTCAATCTTCCCTGATGGATGTTGTATCACTAAAGCAGCTGCATCTACTGCCTGACAATTTCCCATCTCTAATTTGATGTTCAAGAAATGTAGAGGATTATTATTTAGGAAGATGAGAAGGAAATATTGGTTTCTTTATAGGCCCTTTGACATTCCCTACCCCCCATCTTTATATAATACCTCTGCTCATGCCTATATGATTAAAATAATTATTTAATTTAGAATTTCATGTAGATGTAGAATATCATATTCGTTTAAATCTTAAATATGCATAATACATAATACTCTTTCTTAAAGGTATGATCCTATGACATAATATATACAAGTTTAGATAGAGATGTTTAAAGTTACGCTTGAAATACATATTGTGGGTCACGAGGTTGAATCTGACCTCATTTGGTTCACAAAATTTTCAGAAATTAAAATTGGAATTGAACAGTTTTATTTAAGATTCTGTTTGATTTACCTCATTTGGTTCACAAAATTTTCAGAAATTAAAATTGGAATTGAACAGTTTTATTTAAGATTCTGTTTGATTGGTTAACGGATGAATTAGAGCTGAAAATTTTTCTTATATTTATTGGATTCACATTATTTAAGATTCTGTTTGATTGGTTAACGGATGAATTAGAGCTGAAAATTTTTCTTATATTTATTGGATTCACATTTCTTCAACTTACCCATGAAATGTTCAAAATTAACATTTCAATTCCACTTAAAATTGACAAACCAAACACCTTATAATTTTGAAAAAAGATTTAATTCAATTCCAATTCTAA
>BJCM01153711.1:11158-32923 GCA_018326385.1 Flaveria bidentis | reverse complement strand
GTGCGAATGGACAGACCGACTGAGTCAATCGTGCGATTGAACGAGCGTTTGAGTTCAGTCGTACGATTGAACTGGGCGATTGGAGTTCAGTCGTGCGATTGAGTTAATCGTGCGACTGAGACTACTGAAATTGAATTTTTCACACACTTTGACCTAAAAACGCAATTTTTGACACCCTAGAC
The DNA here is from genome assembly GCA_018326385.1 of Flaveria bidentis. NCBI lineage: Eukaryota > Viridiplantae > Streptophyta > Magnoliopsida > Asterales > Asteraceae > Flaveria > Flaveria bidentis. The sequence continues at coordinate 32,741 of BJCM01153711.1, read as the reverse complement.
GGCCGCAACTCGAAAAAGACTCAATTTTCAGAACATGCACACGCAAATAACTGAATTTTGAGCCGAAAGACCGAATCTTTTCGCTTTAAAACGTTGATTTTTGTTAAAACAAGATTGAATCCACGAAGAATCAAGAGCCAAAGCTCTGATACCACTTGATAGGACCTACGACGTACGGAGTACTAACTGATTCAACGTGAAACCAGATCAAATAGTGCGGAATCCTATTTTATTGGCGATCCAATAAGGGAAAACGTTAATCCGATCAATCCTAATGATTAGAATACATTAAGAATAGACTTGGAATGATCAGAAACGTTCTTGAACTTGGAAGAGACGAACTGGACGAACTTGGACGGCTAGGGTTGTGAATTCTCGAAAACTCCCGTTTTTCCACGAAATAAGTGGTATTTATAGGTTACAGTTTTCATTCGTACGACTGAGCCAAGCGACTGGCTCAGTCGTGCGACTGTGTCATACTATTGATTCATTCGCCAGGTTCAGTCGTGCGATTGGCCCATTCGCATGGTCCAGTCGTGCGACTGAATCAGTTTACTTAGTTAAACACATTCTTGAACCTTTAATGATTCAGAACATGTCTAACAACTGTAAGCCTATATAACATGTTCATATATGCGTGTATCATTACATAATATCAATAGATATAACATTAAACAATCAATATTACATATGTGTTACAAAATGAAAGTCTATTACATTTAAAATCACTAGACTAGAACTAGGGACATGTGTACCAACAACTTCTGATATACAATTCAATCCAAGCAAGAATTGATAACCCCAACAACAGCCAACAACTTCATAAGACACAATTCAATCAAAGACAGTTCTTTATAACAAGAAATACAAAAAATGAGAATTTCTCTGCTGAAACATTGAGTTTTCACAAAGTTCAAAATTTAATGTGGATAAGTGCATTGGTTAATGCGGGTGAAGGTAACTCATGCATATAAACAACACGGGTAACTATTTATGTCATTTATAACAAAGTGAAGCCTAATGCGGATAAGGACTTCACACTATCGCAGTTGTGTCAAACAAGTATACATAAAAGGTTTGAAGTGTTAAAAACCTATGTCGACAAAAGTGTTCTACCGCATTTGTTAATGCACAAGACATTTTCATTACCTCATTTATTTTCATGAATGTGTGAAATCAACACTTTTTATGTATATCAAAAATGAATAAACAAGTGCTTAATCTCTTCTATCATGATGATGAAAGTCAAGAAATGCGGGCAACTTTATTGTTCAGCCGCATTTGTTTAAGTAAGTGTGGATAAAGGAATTTTCTCTATCGTATTTGTTATAGTGAACAAAAGTGATCTAACTTTGTTCAACTGCATTTGTTACAGTGAACAAATGTGAACTAACTTTTTTCAGCCGCATTTGCTATAGTGAACAAATGTATTCAAGTTTTTCACTTCCACATTGGTAAACGGTACACAAATGCTGATGAACAAAACTCTTCCGCATTTGCTACAGTGAACAAATGTTTTCAAGTTTCTAAATTCCACATTTATAACAGTACACAAATGTGGAAAAACAAACTCTTCCGCATTTGCTACAGTGAACTTAAAAAACTAACCACATTTGTTTTGAAACTTGTAACAATTTCAAAAGCCATTAGTTGACTATTTAAAGCCATTTCAAAAGGTCATTTAATACTTTTCAAATACGAGAGAATTTAAAGTGCGACGAGCGAACCTCACAGTTCTTCATCAATCATCATCACCATCAACAAACCTGTGTTATACAAATCATTTTATCACATTAGTCCTCTATTTTGATTCACTACAACAGTAGTATCAAAAAAAGGTTGAAAATATTTGAATTTTGTGACCTAAAATGGCGGTCTTTAGAACCAATGATGAACATAGAACCGTAGGTTAGGAAAGGAAAATCAAAATTAGACTTGATTTGAGGAATGATGATCATTTTCGACTACATTGAACATGTAAACTAAGAAGAATAACAACCAACAAGTGAATTTCAAAATCATGTTCACCGTATGAACAGAGCATAACAAAAGATGAAAATGTTGAAATCAAATCTTGAATCTAAGAGTTGAAAAAGGTTAAAAACAACAAATATGATCTCTCCAAACATGAAAAACAAAATAATGATAACTATGGAACAGTACCTTCAAACAATAAATTTTAACCATCAAAAGTCAAACTAATGAAACTTGCTTGATGTATGCTTTATAATCTGATAATTTTTATCCATTAATCTAATTCATATGCCTCTAATGTAGGGTACATGGCAAATCTCACCTGGAGCAAGCTCCACAATGTTAGCGGTTATCCTGACCTTGATGTACCTGAGGCTGAAGATCTTAGAGACAGGATTAGATTCATTTCCAATACTGGAGTGGCTCATGCAATTATAGTTAGACCAGTCATTTAAGAGAGATTCATAAGGTCTTTTTGGAGCAATGCTGTGGTAACAGAGATAGATAGTGAAAGAACTCTGTCTGGAGGGATCACTAATACTAATAGTATGACCATCACTAAACAAAATATGAGATAGTGTCTACAGTTTGGTGATGATGCCAACACTGCACTAGAGTTTGAAGATGATGAAATCACTACTTTCTTTGCCATCATTGGATATGAGGGAGGATTTGAAGGCAAACTGATTGTAAAAGGATTAGTTGACTTATAGTGGAGGTTCCTTATTCATCTCTTCTAACATTTTCTGTCAAAGAGAAAGATTGGATGGAATGACATTCTAGTAATCACATCATCTTCCATATGTGCTTTATGCACTGAAAGGCCATTTAACATGTTGGCCTATTTGTTTAATGGTCTGGTTTTAAACATTCAGGAAGGGAGAAGACATATGTTCCTAATGTATCCAAGATTCTTACAATGTCTCATCAATGAATCTTTCCCACACATTGTACTCGAAGGTCCGGTGATGGATATTCCTCATTATGATGCAAAGTCTTACAAGTACATCAAAATGAGAGATCCTAGGAACTTTTATTGTGGAACTCACTCTCCATTGTTGCCCTAGATGCTTCAACAGATTAATCCAGAAGAACATGTTGAAAACAAGAGGCTCCTCTTGATGAGCCAAATCAAGAAGAAGAACTAAATATTCATGATCAACAAACTGCTGATGAGAATGTTGTAGAAAGTGATAAAGGACAGAGGACAATGTCACCCTAGGTTGATGTGGGGGTAACTTCATACCAGGCCATCTGTCATGAAACTAATATAGCCTCACCTTTCATGCCCTCACCAATACCATCACCACAAAGACTACCAATCCCATCACCACAATTACAACCCATCATCTCTCCACATACATCACCCAGACACTCACCTCATGTTTCACCAATTCATTATTCACCTGAATCTCCTGTTCACTCATCCTTTGCTTCAACTGAGCATGTTGAGCATGGTGACTCTTCTTTCTCTTTAGAGGAATCTAAATCATCATCGTATGATAAGGATCATCATAGGCAAATGCTTGTTAGGTAAGCTATTTTTGAGGTGTTCCTTCTAAAAGTCTTGTTGAATCAAAAGTGAATAGACCTGATGAGAAGAACTAAATGATTTCTGAGTTGATGAAGAAAGTAGCAAAGATGGAGAAGCTATTGAATAGAAGATCTAGTATTATTCAAGATAGACTATTGCAGTTGGATGAAAAGGAGAAGGAGATAAAAGAAACTATAAAGTATGATGCTGAAAAGAAAGATAAATAAAAGGAGATAGAACAATTAAAGGCTGCTCTCCAACAATCAAGGGATGAAATAAGTGTTCATGTTGACACTTTAGCCATCCAAACCATTGCCATGGAAGAACAAGAAGGACTGATTGAAGAGCAATCTGACATTATCATAACTTTGCAGAATCAGATAGAAAGTCTAAACAAGAGAGTGTCTGAGTTATAACTGCTTGTTATGATCAAAAGAGAAGCTGAAGTTGAAATGGAGAAAGATGATATGGTTGAGAAAAGAGAATAGAAAAGAAAATGAGAGAGTGATAAAGAAGGTAGTGCTGAGAGTAGTAATGAATCACCTCTGGCTAAAAAGATGAGATTCTCTGAGGTTGAAGAAGTGAAAGAAACAAGTGAATCAATACATGATGAATCAAGCATGAAGATGGTGATTTATGAATAGAAGCAAGATGAAACTCACACTGAAGAGTCAAAATTTAGTGATATGATTAAAGCTCTTGATAGCTTCACTGCCGAAGAGTCCATCAAAGATGATAATTTTTGGGATTTTATAGTTGATCAGAGGCCAGTTGCTGAACCCATTGTAGTGATTCCTCAATCTCATGTCCCCATTAAGAAGGAATTGAGTATGCAAATAGTGCCTGTTGTATCATTGAATGATGAACAAAAAGAGATTATTAGAAGACTATGTGAAGAGCAACAAAAGAGAGAGAATTAGTTGTTGCTTTTGAAGAAAACAAACTCAGAGGCTAAAAAAGTGCCTCAAGAAGCTAAAATGGCTGAAATCACCTCTAGTCGAAGGATGCAAACCTATACCAGAAGGAGGAAATACTTATTAGAGAATGAAAAAGGGAAAAGACCAATGGTGGAAGAAGAAATAACTAAGAAAAAGCAAAAAAGATAACCCTAGAAGCCTTTCAGCCATTACTTAATTTCTAGAAGAGCATGAAAAAGCTGAAGCTCAATTGAAAAAGAAGGCTGAACTTGTTGAACCAATATCTCATGAAAGCTCTGTGAAGGAGGAGAATTCAATACAAGAGAGGGTTGAGAAAGCCCAAACTGAGGACCTGATGGTGAAAGCCACGTTTTTAATCAACCATGGGTATGACCATGATGAGGTATTTGGGATGTCTTATGAGGAAAAGAAGGAAGAGGAAGAAAAGTTAAACAAGTTGTTGGACCTTACATATGTGACTTTAGTATGAAAAGACTCTTTCTACCAAAGCTCCATGGTTGAAATCATCCTCCAAGACAAAGCAGACTTGAACACCTCAATCACTATATCCTGATCCTATAGTATGACTGACGGGAAATGAAGGACTATCTGTCTGATCAAGGATTTACAAAGAGAAAGCTAAGCAATATGAAGACTAATTCCCTAAGGATTTCAATCATTAGGTTGAAAAATGAAAAGAAGAAAAGGGTGAAGAAACTAGAAGAGGAGATTACCAGCAAAAAACCAAGGACCCGAGTGTCAGCACAAGGCATGCATCTCACCCATAGAGACCATGACTCTATGGCACCTGTTCTGCATAGATATCCTAAGTGGTTTGCAGAGCCTTCACAATTGAAACTTCAAGAAGGGCTAAACATTGTACTGATAACAAGAGGTGTGTCTACTCCCAAAGGCAAAACTGATTAGAAGATTATTGATTCGAAGTATGATAGTGACTAGAACATGTTCATGGTGAAAAGGATTTCAGGGTTGATGCAATTCTTCACATAGTACTCTGCTCTTGTGAACTCCCTGGAAATCCATGATCTAAAGGAACTAGCCAATCTAGAGCTGATTAATCACAAGGCTTTGTTCAAGGGATATGAGTTTGAAGATATACTGAGAATGTTTAGAAACACAAACAACTTCAAATCTCTCAAGGCTATCTACATGAGGAAAGATAGATCCTTCATCAACCCCTTTGAAAAGAAAAGAACAAAACCAGCCGAAGAAGTTGTTCTTCGTGAGCTAAAGGTGAAACCAACTGAAACACTAAAAAGAAAGATGGTGGTTGGAACTCATTCTTCCAAACCAGTCTCCAATGTCCTTTTATGATGAAAAGACTTATGAGTTGGTAATTAAAAGAAGATGGGGAGGTAAGGAAGGTACTGAGATTATATTGTTCAATGGATATGAGGTGAGATTGTTAGATGAATCCTATATCCACTAAATATACACCAGATACTTTAGAGAAATAACCAATAAGCTAGGAGAAGAAGATATGCACTTCTTCTTATAGCGTATTAAGATTTTGAAAATGGCTTATGATCAAATCAGTGCCAAGAGAGAACAAAGGAAGAAGAAGACGATTCCTCTACAGCTAGGAAAATTTTTGAAATTAGAGGTAGATGTGATGTTGCTTTATTTATACATAGGGATGGGGTATCTACTATGTCTATATAGGAACCCATTTCTCTTAAGAAGCTACACCTAGAAGCCATCTACACTATGAGCCAGATGAAGATCCATGTGCTAAACAAAGAGAAGATGTCTAATGCAAATGATTGTGTCAACATGATAAAGGCCATTTTGGATCCATCACAATAAGAACCTCTTATTCCTCCATAAGACGCAGTAGAATCTTCCCAACCTCAACCACCTTCAAACCCTTGAAGAACATAGGTCATATACTTCTTAGGGGGAGTATTGTTGGACATAAAGGATCATACATGCCAAGTAGTGGGTTGATAAGTCCAAGTACTAGAAAGGATCTACTAGAAATCCCATAAGTCCAAGTACTAATGCGGGTGAAAAATCTGCAAAGAAGACAAGTGCGGCTAACTGTATTTGTTCTTCCACATTAAAAAATGTGGATAGCCGGAAAGAAATGTTGACAAGGTTTGTACATCCGCATTAAGTAATGTGGATGCCCGACAACACATGTGCATAAGTGTTTGTTCATCTACATTTGTCAATGCTTATGACCAAACACTAATGTTGAAGACAAAGAAGAAATGTTGATCAAGATCAACATATCCGCATTAGTCAATGCGGATGAACAAAGAAATGTTGATGAAGACTTAGACTAGTTCTCTGATGTATAGGTCAGGGGTAGTTTAGTCATTTTTTAAAAAGTATATTGTCAGCCTATAAATAGAATAGAAAACCTCGAATGTGAGGTTACTTTTGCACAGATTATAGACAATCAAATTATTATTTTTAGTCTTATGTTCTCAAGGTGTATTGTAACTGTTTAATGCTCAAACCATAGCATTCATAAAAAACGATCATTTTCGCTAATACAAAATGCATTTATAAGTATTTCTTTCATTCAATGTTGCTAGATTGTTTGATTCCGCCATATAATCATTAACTCAATTATCATATTTGGTCCTTGTGAGAATATCAATCTCACACCCCAGTCACATTTCTAACTACATATTGTTTATTTTCTAAAGCCTCGGAAAGTTATTGATTGTTATGTCATCTGTAACGCCCAGAATAAAGTCGAAACAAGCCAATTAATAATAATGAGCTTAGATGGTGTTATTTAATGAAAATAAGAGGGAAACGGATTATGGACCGAGTTAACCATATGGGTTATGAGTTAGATGATTTTAAGGTCCCGGGAATTCTTGGTATATATAAATGAATTAGCTAGCGCAACTCTCATTTGCAACTCAACATCCAACTTTTAGAGAGAGTGTAGAGAGTGAAAGTAGAGATGAGGTGAAGATTCAAGGCTTGGTTGTTCAAGGGATTGAAGATTGGTATTTGTGAGCATCCAAAGAACATGTAAAGACTAAGAATCTAGGTAAGAAACATCATTTAATCATTTCTATAGATTAAACCTGGAATCTAGGGTTTGGGGGTTTTAAAAATAGCAAATTATCATCCAAAACTCACGTTTTTGTGTAAGAAAACATGTAAAAAGCTTATATATAGCTTCTTGGTTAATAAACCAAGGATTTAGGTGTAAAATATTGAAGTTTTGGGTGAAAAATGGGTTGGTTTGTAATTTTAGCCTGTTCTACAAAACTATGGGTTCATCCAGCGAAATTGTGTAGTCCTGCAGCGAATCTATAAAGATTTCGGTGAAACTATAGTTTCGCAAGTACTTTCAAAGACTTAGAATTTCAATGAAAGTTGCGCGAAACTGGCACGAAAACTGGCAGTGAAATTGCAAGCGAAACTACCAGCGAAACTTGCTGCAAATCTGTTGATCTGGCAGGGAAATTAGCAGCGAATTTACGCAGAAATTATCCACTTTCAGTGTTAACTTATTTGTAGGCTGTGATTTGAGTTCCTTGCTTAGAATGTTTGATTGAGAAGCTACTTCCGGTGAGTTCTAGATCCCCTTGTTTATATGTTTTTCGTGTTTTGGGACTATTATGCATACAAAATATAAGTTTTCCGTATAAGCATGACCCCAGCCAAGGGAGTTGCCCCTTGGACCCCATTAGGGGTTGCTTCTCCATGGACCCGGCTATCTGGGGTTATCGCCCTTAAACCCCAGCTATCCCACGGAGGGTCGGTTATGTTTTACGATGACGTGTGATGATTTTATAACGTTGTATGATGATGTGTGATGATGTTATGTATGTTTATGTTATGCTTTCATTGTGTTCTTTATTATGTATCATTTTGTAGCTAACGTGGAGTGATTATCATAATGAATGCAAAGTATTATCATAACAAAGAGAAATATTTAAGATAATGATAGTGAAAGCTAATGAATGAACAAAAGTCTTGCAAGCAAATATAAAGAGTCTCGTGACTCAATGAATGTTAGCCCAACTGTGTGTTATAATGTGCAATCTTGGCTGACCCATGAGTGTTCACACATAGTAGTCAGTCTTGGTGACTACTCCATACTTGCGATATAGGATCCTTGTCGCTTAACCGTAGATGATATGGCTTTGTTCCCAAGAGGGGGGTTTAGCATACAACAGGATCTATATAGAAGTGAAAGATAATAAACATGCATAAGTGAGAAATGTGTAAAATGTACGAAATGTGCGATATTTATGAAATGAATGATGACGAAAGATAATAAATTTTACCTTCATGTATGTACGATGTATGATCACATGCATTAGTAGAGAAATTGTTTTTAATGAAAGAAAGGTAATATATTTTTATAAAACTGGAACTCACTTAGCGTTGCTGACATTCGTATGTTTAATAGTTGGCAGGTGATGATTGTTGAGGATGGCACGGGAGCAACTACTTAGCATGTTTCTGGGATGGCATCCATTTTATGTCAAATGATATTTTCGTGATGTAATTCAAACAATGAGATTTTTGTAATGGTTAATAACGATTGTATTTTCTTGCAAAAGTGGTCATTAATATATGAAGCGGTTTATTAAGTATTCCGCAGTAATGTTTTAGCAAATTTAAATGTATGTTTTGTATTTTATGTGTTATGATTGTCTATTTGTAAGCGTCCCGGGAATAGGGCCTTACAAGTTCGTGTCAGAACCAAAGTTTAAGAGAATTGGGTTAAATATCTTCTAATACCTAAACTTAAACTGATAAAGGGACAAAGGGGAAGTATGCTAATTTAATTAGCTACGTGCCATAAGGTATTTTCCTTAATGATTCACCGGTATTACATGCGCATGTTATGTGATTTTTGTGCCTTTAGTAGATTTAGATACTGATGTAGTCAGGATAGGAAATGCTTGGGGTATGAAGAGTAAAGTAGGTGGCTAATCACAACTGTCCACTATAATTAGGGACTTACTATACATGACATAAACCAAACTATTACCTTGAATGACCATGTTAGTGTTTGGATCGGATAGTGTGTTGGAGGATGGTTGGAGGTAGATCTTATAAGGCTTCTCGAGGTGGAGGCTGTGGTGGACGTGGTGCTAGACCATAGGACACTAGAGGAAGGTCTAGTGCTGAGGAGACGGCTCATGTAGAGCCCAAAACCCCTCATCCAAAGGGTGGGGTTAATAGTGCTAATCTTAGGGCCTTAGTGAAGGAGGTTGTGGTGGAAGAGTTTCACCAAGTCATGCAGATAATCCTATCTTCTGTGGTGACCAAAGTAATCAAAGCGGTTCGAGAATATGAGAGGAAGGAGAGGAATATGTCTTCAGCGGAAAGGGAGCAACTTGAGACTGAGACGGTTGTCTCTAGTGAGGAGGAAGAGAAAGAGCCTACGCATGAGGCAGCACGACGCTGTAACTATGGGGCATTCCTAAGATACAAGCCCTCAACTTTTGATGGAAATGGCACTACTACTGCTGGTCACTGGTGGGTGAGAGAGATGGATGTTGTTCTTGATATAAGCGAGTGTCAAGAGTATCAAAAGATGAAGTTTTCCACTAACTCATTCATGGATTCGGCTCTATGTTAGTGGGACAATATTGCCGAAGCCTAGGGTAGTCGGCGATTGGAAGAATGACACGGAGTGAGATGAACAAGTTGGTGATTAAGGAATTCTGTCCTCACAGGGAGCTCGACAAGCTTGAACGTGTGATCTTGCTGCTAAAGATGGGAACCATGACACATTAGCAGTACACCACCAAATTCAATGAGATGGCACGATTGGAGCCAGATAAAAAAGGTGGAAATTCGAAAGCCGGTGGTGGCGCCCAACCGAGTACATTTAGGTTGGTTGTTGATTTGGAGGGAAGGTTGTCTGATGAACGTAAATGGTGGTAGCTGAGGAGAGTAAAAAAGGTGGTAGTGACTGGAATTGCAATGGGAAAAGGTTTGGGCGTGGCGGGGCAACCCCAAACAACAAGGTTGCAAGGATGGACGACCAGCGTCCAGCCGTGATCAATGCAGGTTCGAAGAAGTGTGGTAAATGTGTGAAGGAGCATTTGGGAGAATGCGAGTGGGGGTCAAATGTCTGCTTCAAATATTGGAATCCTGGTCACGAGGCGATAGTGTGGGGTTATAAGGTGTTATAATAATGGCGAAGAGGGCCATTTGAGTCAGGATTGAAAGAAGCCAAGGCTAAGAGTTCCTAAGCAAAGAAGAAGACAAGAACTTAAGGGCAGAGGGCGAGCGCCAGGGCATTTACGATAAGTCGGGAGGAGGCTAGGATGGACCCCGATGTTGTCTGAGGTACGTTTCTAGTAAACCACACTCTTGCCTGTTTGTTATTTGATTCTAGTTCTAGTTGGAGTTCATTTTTGCTACCTTTTGTGCTAAGTTGCCTATTTGGAGTAGAATTATTTGTGAATTTGGCTAGATCGGTAAACATCCGAGCATGTTCTTGATGGAAGGATAAACAACCAAAACCAAAAGTCAAATCTATAACACGAACTATCAAAAATTGGTTTCATTTATAAAACCTAACGACTACAAGCTCGTTACAACATAAGAATCAAGACTCTTGGCAAGGGGAGGTCGAGCATGATCTCCCCTTTCATCCGACAGCCCTAGGCTCCGGGCAGACTCCCCCTCAATTATTTATCTCTCTACACATTGAAACTGTAATATAGAGGCCTCGGCCCATATTAGATACGACTGGACCATACTTATGGTTCAGTCTTACGAATGTCCCAATCCCATCTCTCAGTCGCACGGCTGGTCCATTAGCATGGCTCAGTCGTACGACTGAGTCTCATTCGCATATGCTCTTACGAATGACCCAGTTTCATGTGTTTACAACATATCAGGTGTATTACATTAAGCCTAGACTATTCGACAAGAAACGGACACCCTATATTTGACAATATATGCTCGAACATTATTGATAAGCTTTCGATGTAGAAAGTGCCATAAATAAGTCTACTAGGATTGCTAAGATGATACAAGATTGTGACATAGAATTAGAAGATCATAAGCTTCATGTTATACTGTTTGTGATGACCTTAGGCGGTTTCAATGTAGTCCTAGGAATGGATTGGTTGGTAGACGACAAGGCGAATATTATGTGTCGCAAGAAGATGGTCAAATTGACAGTGCCTGTCAGGGGTTTGGTGATGATTTATGGTGATGGAGTTATGACTATCCCGAAGGTGATTTTAATGGTGGTGGCGCTAAAGCGCATGAAGCGTGGATGTAGTGCCTACTTGGCCTACGTGAAGGATGTGGATACGCAAACACCATAACTATCTTATGTACCAGTTATGTGTGAGTTCCTATATGTGTTTCCAGAAGATTTACCTGATGTGCCACCGGAACTAGAACGCTCGGAATAATGTCAAAAAGAGCCAATTAATAAAAATGGGCTTAGCCGGGATTATTTAAAGAAAATATACGAGAAATGGAGTATGGACCGAGTAGGCCTCATGGGTTATGTGTTCGGCGAGTTTAAGAACCCGGGAACGCCCGGTATACATAAACGGTTAAGCTTGAGCTACTCTTATTTGCAACTCAACACCAATTTCTAGAGAGAGAATGAAAAGAGTAAAAGTGGAGAGAAGTGGTGATTCAAGGCTCGGTTGATCAAGAGATTGAAGATTGGTGTTTGTGGGCATCGACAACAAGAAAAGACCAAGAATCTAGGTAAAAAACATCATTTAATCGTTCCTTTTGATGTAAAGCCAGATTCTAAGGCTTGGAGTTTTTGAAAGTGGTAAAGAATCACCCAAAAGTCATATTATTGTGTAAGAAAACATGTTGGAAGCTTAGATATAGCTTATTGGTGATAAGCCAAGGTTTTGGGTGATAAAGATTGAAGTTTTGGGTAAAAAATAGGATGGTTCATAAATTCAGTACGTTCTGCGAAACTGGGTGTTCATCTAGTGCAATTATTTAGTCATCTAACAAACCTATGAATACTTTTCGCAAAACTATTGTTTCGTAGACCTAGATATCCAATGAAAGTTGGGCAAAACTAGTAGCAAAGATGCCAGCAAAATTGTCAGCGAAGGTGGCAGCAAAACTGCTGGCGAAACAAGCAGCGAAACTGCCCATTATGAGTGAAATTAGGCAGAAATTAACTTCTTTGTGTATTAAATTATCTACAGGCTGTGTAGTGCAATCCTTGCTTAAAAATCTTGATTGATAAGCTACTGACTAAGTCCAGCGCGAGCTAAGCCAGGGGCGTTGCCCCTTGGACCCCACTAGGAGCTGTGCCGCTATGACCCTGCTGTCAGGGGTTGCGGCCCCCGAACTCCCGTTGTCCCGTGGTGGATCAGTTATGTTCTATATACACCTATGCTAGTTATCCAAATGTTTATGTATGTGAATTAATGATGCATGATGTTACGATGATGTGTGACGGTATATGTTATGTATGATGATGTGTGATTATTTTATGCTTATGTATGATATGTTTCCTTATGTTCATTGTTACATATTATAAGTGACTTTACGTGGTGTGATTATGATGATGAACATAGCGTATTTTCTTAACGAAGCAAAAGATTTAAGATAATGAAAGTGGAACATAATGAATGAACAAATGAAAGTCTTGCAAGCAAATAGAAGAAGGTTCACAACTCCATGAGAGTTGTTGGAACAACTATGTGTGTAAAAGTGTGCGATCTTGGCTAACTCATAAGGGTTCATATAGACAATAGGAGTTAGTCTTGGTGATTCCTCCAATACGTGCGATGTGGTATTAACTGTGTGTTATGTAGCGTGCGATTTTGGCTAACTCATAAGGGTTCATACACATAGTAGGAGTTAGTCTTGGTGACTGCTCCAATACGTGCGATGTGGTATTTATTGTGTGTTATGTGGCATGCGATTCTAGCTAACTCATGAGGTAGCGTATGATTTTTTTCTAAAACCATGACAGTCAACACACAGGGGGAGTTAGTCAATTTGACTACTCTATACATGCGATATGTACGAAACAAACGATATTGGAAGATAATAATTCTTACATTGACATACGTATGATGCGTGATCATGTGCGATAGTGAAGAAAAATATATTTAACGAATGATAGGTAATATAATTTTTTTGTAAAACTAGAACTCATTTACTAACATTGACTTTTATGTATTTTCTAGTTGGTAGGTGATTGTTGTTAAGGATGGCACGGGACAGCTACTTGGCATTTTGGGATGGCATCCATTTCTAATAAACTATTGTTTTGTGATGTAATTCAAATTATGATATTTTGTAGGAGTTAACTACATGTTATTATTTTGCAAAAACTGTTATTAATTATATGAAATGGATTTTAATGTGTTCTGCTGTAATATTTTAGTAAAGTTAATGTCTGTTTCATGTTTTTTGTGCGATGATTGACCAGCTATAAGCGTCACGGGAATGGGGTCTTACAAGTTGGTATGAAAGCCAAAGTTTAAGAGAATTAGATAAAATTATTTTAAAACCAAAACTTAAACTGAGAATGGGACGAAAGATTTTATGTAAACCTTTTTATGTAAAGGTTTTATGTAAACCTTTTTATGTAAATTAATGGAAAACGGAATTATGTGCACGTTTTATGTGAACTATGTGCTTTTAGTAGATTTGAATACTAATGTATTCAAGATAGGAAATGCTTGGGAAATGAATAGAAAAGTAAGTGGCTAATCACAACTGGCCACTATAACTAGGGACTTATATACTTGACATAATTTGATTTATTACCTTGAACGAATATGTTAGTGTTTGAATCGTATAGCGGGTTAGAGGATAGTTGGAGGCAGATCTTTGAAGGTTTCGCCAGGTGAAGGTTGTGGTGGATGTGGTGTTGGCCCACATGTCACGAGAAGCATGGCTAGGGCGGCAGAAATGGCACTCGAAGAGCCCGAGATCCATCACCCGGAAGGCAGTGATGATAGTGCTAATCTAAGGACCGCATTTAAAGAGACTATTGTTAAGGGAGTTTAACAGGTCATGCAAACGATTCTACCGTCAATGGTGACTGAGGTAATCAGGGTGGTGAAGGAGACAATCGTGAGTGAAGTGAACAAGAAGGGTAGCGACAACCAGAATTAGAACGAAAAACGAGCTGAAGTGAGAGTTTCACTCCAAGCAACAAGACTGCAAAGGTGGATGACTGGCCTATGGTCACATCCACTGTGGGAGTGAACAATTGTGGTAATTGCGGGAAGAAGCATACATGAGAGTGTAGGTGGGGATCAAACCTCTACTTCAAATGTGGGAGGCACGGTCATTTGGCAAGAGATTGCAGGGTGAAGTTGTGTTATAATCATGGTGGAAGGGGTCACATAAGCAGGGACTACAAGAAGTCTAAGAATGAGAGTTCTGAGGCAAGGAAGATGACTGGAACTAAAGGGTAGAAGGCAAGCATAGATCTTTCATGATGACACGGTAGGAGGCTAGGACAGACCTCGATGTTGTGTGAGATACGTTTCTAGTTAACCAAACTCGTGCATCTGTGTTATTTGATTCTGGTTCTAGTAGGAGTTTCATTTCTACTGCCTTTTGTGCTAAGTTTCCCATTAGGAGTAAAAGTATTCGTGAGCTCTTTGATGTAGAAACTACCATAGTTAAGTCTACCATGATTTCTGAGATGATAGAAGGTTATGACATAGAATTAGAAGGTCATAAGTTTCCTGTTAGAATGTTCGTGATGACCATAGGTGGTTTCGATGTAGTCCTAGGAATGGATTGGTTGGCGGACTACGAGGCGAACATTGTGTGTCGCAAGAAGATGATTAGACTGACAACGCTTTATGGAAGTTCGCTGACGCTTTATGGTGATCAATTTACGAGTATTCCAAAGGTGATTTCGATGGTGATAGCGGGAAAGGGCAAGAGCGCTGGATGTAGTGCCTACTTGGCCTACGTAAAGGATATGGATACGTCAAACCACAATTGTTTGATGTACCGGTAATGTGTGACTTTACGGACGTGTTTCCAGAAGACTTACAAGGTGTGCCACCAGACCATGAGATCAGGTTTTAGACCGAATTGATACCCGGTGCCAAGACTGTAACTAAGGCACCGTATCGGTTGCCCCTGACCGAGATGAAGTAACTGATGGAGCAATTATAAGAGTTGCTCGATAATGGGTTCATCAGACCGACTATCTCTCCTTGGGGTGCTCCGGTCTTATTCATGAAGAAGAGGGACAGTAGTATGAGAATGTGTGTTGACTACCGTGAATTGAACAAGCTGACAGTGAAGAATTGGTATCCATTACTAAGGATTGATGACTTATTTGATCAGCTCCAAGGTGCCAGTTGGTTCTCGAGGATAGATCTTCGATCTGGCAACCGTTAGTTGAAAGTGAATAAACAAGATATTCCTAAAACAACTTTTTGCATGGGTTATGGACACTACGAGTTTCTCGTCATGTCTTTTGGTTTAACCAACATGCCACCTGCTTTTATGGAGTTGATGATTGAGTGTGTCGGCCGATGTTTGATAAATCAGTGATTGAATTTGTTGATGATATCCTGATTTATTCAAAGAGTGAGGAGGAAAATGTCAGTCACATTCGAGAGGTGTTGGAGACGTTGATATAGGAGAAGTGGTATGCCAAGTTCTCCAAGTGACCATTCTGGTTGCGGAAAGTTCAGTTCTAGGGTCATGTGGTAAATCCCGAAGGGATTATGGTGGACCCGACAAGGTGGAGTCGGTGATGCAATGAAAGTCTCCAAATACTCCATTTGAGATCCGTAGTTTCTTGGGCTTGGCGGGCTATTACAAAAGATTCATCTAGGACTTCTCTAAGATAGGTTCCCCACTGACCAACTTAACCTGCAAGGATGTTAAGTTTGTATGGGGTCAATCTCAAAAGAGTGCTTTTGAGAAGTAAAAGGTGAGGTTGACTCAAGCTCTAGTTTTATTATTACCCAAAGGAAGCGAGGACTTAGTGGTTTATTATGATCCTTTTTACTCGCGGTTGGGTTGTGTATTGATGCAAAAAGTAAAGGATATAACTTATGGATCTTGATAATTAGAAGTTCATGAGGTTAACTATCCTACTCATGATTGGAGCTAGCAGTTGTGGTCTTAGCATTAAAGATTTAGAGGCACTACTTGTATAGGATGAAGTGCACAATTTTCATGAACCACCAGAGCTTGAAGTACTTCTTAGAGTATAAGGATTTGAATATGAGGCAGAGGTGATGATTGGAGCTCATAAAAGATTATGATTGCAAGATCTATTACTATCTGGGTATACCCAACATAGTGGCAGATGCCCTTAGCTAATAGGAGAGACCTGAACCGATTCGGCTGAAAGCTTATCAGTTGATTATGACCTATGATGTTATGAAGCAGGTCAAAGAGTTTCAAGATGAGGCGTTGAAGGAAGAGCATCTTAACCATGAAAGGATGAGAAGTATAGTCGCAGAGTTCTCTGAAAACACCGTCGGTGTTTGAACCCCAATTCGCACGGACGTGGGTTCCTTGTTATGGGTATCTACATGGGAAGATCATGAACAAAGCTCATAAGACTAGATACAACATTCATCCTGGTGCTACAAAGATGTATCAATATATGAAGAAGGATTATTAGTGTCCAGGTATGAAGCGTGATGTAGCAGAGTATGTGAGAAACTGCCTTACTTGCTTACAAGTGAAGGCCGAGCATCAGAAGTCGTACAGGAAGATACAACCGTTGAAAATATCAGAGTGGAAGTGGGAGCATATCACCATGGATTTTATCACAAAGTTACGACATATCGCGCGAGGGTATGATTCCATATGGGTGATAGTAGACCGTTTGACAAAGAGTACGAACTTCTTACCGATCCACGAGACAAATTCATCTGAGAGTTTAGCGAATATGTTCATCAAAGATATTGTAACTCGTCATGGTGTGCTGGTGTCTATTGTGTCTGATTGTGACACCCGGTTTATATCTAAGTTCTGGAAGAAATTCCACGATGCCATGGGGATGATGTTACATATTAGCACAACTTATCATCCTCAGACGGATGGGCAGTTAGAAAGGATGATTCAGACGCTAGAAGATATGCTTTGGTCATGCATTATCGAATTTTGAGGAAGTTGGGATGACCAATTATTGTTAGTTGAGTTCTCATACAACAATAGTTATCATGCTAGTATCGGTATGCCCCCTTATGAGATGCTTTAAGGTAGGAGATGTAGAACACCCATTTATTGGGGTGATATTGGTCAGAAGGAGTTGCGGAGTATTTAGGTGATCGAGGCTATGTCTAAGAAGCTCAAAAAGATCAAAGCGTTTATGAAGGCGACCAAGGATAGACCGATTGAGTTCTAGGTGGGTGACAGAGTCATGTTGAAAGGCTGACATTGGAAAGGTATCATTTAGTTCAACAAGCAGGGTAACTGTAGTCCAAGGTATGTAGGGCCATTCTGAATCATTACGCAAGTTGGAGAGGTGGCCTATAGGTTGGAGTTGCCCAGTGAGTTAAGTGGAATTCACCCGACATTCCATGTATCTCATTTGCGTAAGTGTTTAGACGATGAAGATATGGTTCTACCACTAGAGGATATTGAATTGGATGAATGGCTCAGTTACGTGAAGCAACCAGTGGCGATCATCGATCGCAAAAGGAATAGGCTAAGGAATAAGGTGGTTCTCTTGGTGTGTGTATTGTGGAAGCATAGGAAGGGATCAAACTCCACTTGGGAAGTTAAGGAGGAGATGATGCATCATTACCCTCAACTATTAACTGACTAATAGGTTTCTAGGACAAATCCTAAATAAGGGGGTGGACTTGTAACACTCGGAATGATTTTGAAATGAGCCAATTAATAATAATGGGCTTAGCTAGGATTATTTATAAAAATATGTGAGAAATTTTTGGACCGACTATACCTTACGGGTTATGTGTTCGGCGAGTTTAGGGTTACAAGAACTCCCGATATATATAAACGGATAAGCTTGAGCTACTCTCATTTACAACTTAACACCAATTTCTAGAGAGTGGAAGTGGAGATAGTAATGATTCAAGGCTCGGTTGATCAAGAGATTGAAGATTGGTGTTCGTGGACATCCAAACAACAAGAAAAGACCAAGAATCCAGGTAAGAAACATCATTTAATCGTTCCTTTTGATGTAATTCTGCATTCTAGGGCTTAGGGCTTTTTGAAAGTGTCAAAGAATCACCAAAAACTCATCTTTTTGTGTAAGAAAACATGTAGGAACCTTAGATATAGCTTATTGAGTGATAAACCAAAGTTTTGGATATAAAAGATTGAAGTTTGGGTCAAAAATAGGTTGGTTAGTAATTTCAACCCATTCTACGAAACTGAGTGTTCATCTAGCGAAATCATGTAATCATCCAGCGAAACTAAGAAGACTTTCTGCGAAACTATAGTTTTGTAGATAATTTCGTAGACCTTGATATCCAATGAAAGTTTGGTGAAACTGGTAGCGAAACTGGCAGCAAAGATACCAGCGAAACTGCTAGCAAAACTGCCAGCGAAATGCCCACGAAACTGCCCATGAAACTGCCAACGAAACTACCAACGAAACTGCCGATCATGCAGTAAAATTAAGGTGAAATTTAATCATTTGAGTGTTAACTTATATGCAGGCTATGTTGTGCGTCCCTTGCTTAGAAAGTTTGATTGAAAAGCTACTCAATGAGTCCAATGCGACCGCAGCCATGGGCGTTGCCCCTTGGACCCCACTAGGGGCTGCTACCCCTAGGACCCTGTTGTTAAGGGCTGCCGCCCCCGAAGCCCCGCTGTCCTGCTGAGGATCAGTTATGTTCTATGATGACTTATTCTTATTGTGCATATGTTTCTATATGTGAATGAATGATGCATGATGTTGATGATGATATGTGACGGTATATGTTATGTGTGATGATGTGTGAATATGTTATGCTTATGTATGATATGTTTCATTATGTTACTTGTTACCTATTATGATGTGACTTTACGTTGTGTGATTATGATAATGAATGTAAAGTATTATCTTAACGAAGTGAAAATTTTAACATAATGAAAGTGGAACATAATAAATGAACGAATGAAAGTCTTGCAAGGAAATAGAAGAAGGTTCACAACTCCATGAGAGTTGTTGGAACAACTGTGTGTTTAAAAGTGTGTGATCTTTGCTAACTCATAAGGGTTCATACACACAGTAGGAGTTAGTCTTGGTGAGTGCTCTAATACGTGTGATGTGGTATTAACTGTGTGTTATGTAATGTGTGATTTTGACTAACTCATAAGCGCTCATACACATAATAGGAGTCAGTCATGGTGACTGCTCCAGTACATGCGATGTTGTATTTACATTGTGTTAAGTAGCGTGTGATTTTGGCTAACTCATGAGACAGCATGCGATTTTTTGCTAAACCCATGAGAATTCACTCACACACATGGGGAGTTAGTCTATGTGACTACTCTATACATGCAATATGTACGAAATGACTGATCATGTAAGATAATAATTATTACCTTGATCTACGTATGATGCATGATCATGTGCGATAGTAAAGAAAATATTTATAACAAATGAAAGGTAATATAATGTTTTTGTAAACCTATAACTCACTCAACAATGCCGACTTTTATGTATTTTCCAGTTGGCAGATGATTGTTGCTGAGGATGGCACGGGGCCGCTACTTGGCATTTTAGGATTGCATCCATTTCTAATACAAGTATTTTTTGTGATGTAATGCAAATTATGATATTTTGTAATAGTTAACAACATGGTATTATTGTGCAAAAGTTGTCATTAATGATATGAAATGGGTTTTAATGTGTTCCGGTGAAATATTTTAGTAAAGTTAATGTATGTTTCATGTTTTATGTGCGATGATTGAC
Source organism: Flaveria bidentis (assembly GCA_018326385.1). NCBI lineage: Eukaryota > Viridiplantae > Streptophyta > Magnoliopsida > Asterales > Asteraceae > Flaveria > Flaveria bidentis. Next base: position 12,481 of record BJCM01153711.1, on the reverse strand, counting down.
CAGCTGTAAGCGTCCCGGGATTGGGGCCTTACAGGAAGGCAAGATCGAGTTTCAGATTGATTTGATACCCAGTGACTAACTTGTTACTAAGGCACCGTATCGATTGGCGCCTACCAAGATGAAGGAATTCATGGACCAACTGCAGGAGTTGCTTGATAAGGGTTTCATTAGACCGAGTATCTATCCTTGTGGTGCTCTAGTCTTATTCGTGAAGAAGGACGGTATTATGAGGATGTGTATTTACTAACGTGCGCTGAACTAGTTGATGGTGAATAATCGATATCCATTACCAAGGATTGATGACTTGTTTGCTCTCAACGAATAAGAGGAACAAATTCCATCTTGACTACATACATTTCTCACAATCACTTTATGTCACACCTGAACATAGCCTTATGTACTGTCCATTATTTTAGAGTAGTGAAGAACTAGCACAAGGTATAACACTTGGTGAATATCAAAACCCAATATGAATCTCAGGCCGGAGGATACCAAATGATCTTCGCCTTTACTCAAGAAGATTCCATATAGTTAAATTTGAGATGTGGGTCAGTCCAATATTTGGATCCCATAAATATCTATGAACTTTGGCAGCAACCAATTGCTCTATATTCATGCCTTATGAATATCCACCAATCCACATTCATAATAGTCTTACGTTCATATTTGTTCACGGAAACATGACCGACCACAAACATTTAGAATAATAAACATATTCATGGACGTATACATGCTAAAAGGAACATAACACAGAACATCACACATATATAAAAGAGTTGAAAATTACATTGTTCCAAACTTTTAAATACTAAACAAATCAGCTCCAATCACTAGAATATTGAAGTCCTAAGGCACAAGCATGACTTTCATGCTTTACCCTTTCAAGGAGCTTTGTGAGTGGATCCACAATGTTTTGATCGGTGTGAACTTTACGAATTCATATCTTTCCCTTTTCAACTTCATCCCTTATGTAGTTGAATCTCCGCTCAATGTGTCTAGTCTTTTGATGTGCATGGGGTTCCTTGATTTTTGCAATTGCATCCTTGTTCTCACAAAAGATTTCTAGGGGGTCTTGAATGGTAGGGACCGCCCCTAGATCGGCAATAAATTTCTTTATCCATGCAGCTTCCTGAGCTGCTAATGAGGCAGCTATGTATTCGGATTATGTAGTGGACAATGCTACCCCATTCATAATGAACAGATACCCCGATTGTGATCGAGAATCATCTCGATCAGCTTGGAAACTTGTATCCATGTAACCCTTTACAACGAGTTCCTCTTCATCAGATCCGTATATTAGAAACATTTTCTTAGTCCTCCTAA
>BJCM01153711.1:0-11138 GCA_018326385.1 Flaveria bidentis | reverse complement strand
CCATGCAGCTTCCTGAGCTGCTAATGAGGCAGCTATGTATTCGGATTATGTAGTGGACAATGCTACCACGTCTTGTTTTGAACTCTTCCAGGACACTGCTCCTCCATTCATAATGAAGACATACCCTGATTGTGATCGAGAATCATGTCATTCTGTTTGCAAACTCGCATCCGTGTAACCCTATACAACGAGTTCCTCTTCACAAGACGCGTATATTAGAAGCATATCCTTAGTCCTTCTAAGGTATTTCAATATACTTTTAATCGCCATCCAATGGCTATTACCTGGATTCTGCTGATATCTGCTTCTCATGCTTAACCCGCATGACACGTCCGGTCTAGTGCATATCATCGTATACATTGTGGATCATATAGCAGAGGCATATGGGATGTCATTCATTCGATCTTGCTCATCCTTTGAGCTTGGACTTTGAGATGTACTCGATATTATCCCTTTTTGAATAGGTACCATACCTTTGTTAGAGTTTTCCATCTTGAACTTTTTCAAGACTTTATCAATAAATGCACTTTGGTTTAGACCTATCAACCGCCTCGATTTGTCTCTATAGATCTTTATTCCCAAAATATAGGCGGCTTCACTGAGATCTTTTATGGAAAACAACTTCCAAGCTAGGCTTTATCACCTTCCATGGTTGTAATATCATTTCCAAAAAGAAGTATGTCATCAACATACAATACTAGGAATGTAATTATGCTCCCACTAGCCTTCTTATACACACAAGCCTCGTCAGCGTTCTTGATGAAACCAAATTTCTTGATCTCTTCATCAAAACATTGATTCCAACTCCTTGATGCTTGTTTCAATCCATAGATTGTTCTCTTTAACCTACATTCTTTATTAGGATGTTGTGGATCGACAAAACCATCAGGCTGAACCATATGGACAGTCTCTTGGAGATCTCCATTAAGAAAAGAGGTTTTGACATCCATTTGCAAAATCTCATAGTCATAATATGCATCTATGGCAAATAATATCCTAATTTACATTAGCATTGCCACAGGCGAGAAACTTTCATCATAATCAACCCCTTGAGTTTAAGTGAACCCATTTGCTACAAGTCTTGCTTTGTAAGTATCCAAGTTTCCATGCATATCCCTTTTCTTCTTGAAAACCTACTTGCATCCAACCGGTTTGGAGTTAAGTGAAAGGTCAACCAATTCCCAAAGTTGCTTGTCATATATGGATTGCATCTCAACGTTCATGGCTACCAGCCTTTTGTCACAATCCGAATTGGACATTGCGTGATGGTATGTAGTTGGCTCGTCAGAGTCGACCACATAGAATCCATTCATGAAAAAACCATATCTTTTAGGTGGAATGCTAACTCTACCGGATATGCGAATGTTTTGTGTGTATCGATCAACCTCTTGATCATCATCAACAACCTCTTGTTGATTGCTAGTGTCAACCAAACGTGTATTGGCTAGTGGATCTTGATCCTCGTCAAATTCCACTGTTCTATATGTTATTCCTTCCATAAGGAACTTAGCTTCCAAGAACTCTGCCTTTCGAGCAATAAATACTTTTTGCTCTATTGGATCAAAGAAGTAGTATCCTATACATTCTTTGGGATATCCAACAAATATACATTTAGTGGATCGACTTTCCAACTTGTTTTAGGTTTTTAGCTTGACATAAGCTTCACAACCCCAGACTATTAAATATGATAGTGATGGAACTCTTCCATGCCATTTTTCAAAAGGTGTCATATCCATTTTCTTGGTCGGGGCCATATTCAAAATATGAGCCGCAGAGAGCAATGCGAATCCCTAAAATGATAGAGGTAGTGAGCTTATAGCCATCATAGATCGAACCATATTCAATAGGGTTCGGTTTCTCCTTTCGGATACACCATTATGTCGTGGTGTTCCAGGTGGAGTAAGTTGTGAGATGATCCCACAACTTCTTAGATGAACCTGAAAAGCCTCACTGATGTATTCACCTCCTCCATCTGAACGAAGAACTATGATAGATTTGTTGAGATGATTTTCTACTTCATTCTTGAAGATTTTCAACATTTCAAAAGCTTCATGTTTATGTGTCATCAAGTACACATAACCATAGCGACTATAATCGTTGGTAAAGGTAATGAAGTATCTTTCACCATTTCTAGTCATTGTCTTAAAAGGACCACATACATCTGAATATATGATTCCCAATAAGTCTTTTGCCCTCTCGTTAGTACCACTAAAGGGCGACTTGGTCATCTTACCTTGTAAACAAGATTCACAGTTATCAAATGAACCACTTTCATTTGTATTCAAAAGACCATTCTTTTGAAGTGTTTGAATCCGATTCTTGTTTATGTGACCAAGACGACAATGCCAAATATATGAATCACTTAAACCCATTTTAAGTTTCTTGGTGCTTGTTTGGTATATTGAGTTATTAAAAGACGAATAATCATGAACCAATTCTTAGATACCATTAAAAGGCTTAGCCTTAAAATAAAATACATCATCCATACAAACATAAATATCATTTTTTACAAACTTTAATTCATAACCACATTGTTTTAAAAAGGAAACATAAATTATGTTCCTAGTCAAACTAGGAGCGTACAAAATGTTCTTAAGAACAACTTTCAAACTATTTGAAAGTTTAAAAACATAGTCTCCTTGGGCTTCGACATCAATTTTTGCTCCGTTGCCCATGTAGAGACTTGGGTCTCCCTTCTTGAAGTGCTTATTTCTTTTGAACCCCTGCAACAAATTGCAAATATGAGTTCCACATCCGGTATCCAATACATGTGTTTGATAAAATAACATTTAAACCAATATGAATCATGAAAGTTGTACCTGAGGTTTGCCAAGCATCCCTCTTGTTTCTCAACTCTTTGAGATAGGTTGGGCAATTCCTTTCCAATCTCCTATCTGACCACACTCAAAGCATGGATCGTGCTCCGTTACCTTAGGCTTCTTAAGCTTAGGCGTTGGAGGTTCCGCTTTAGCCTTTCCTTTCCCCTTTCCTTTGATGTACCCCTTTCCTTTGGCAACATTTGCCTTAGGATCGGGGAATGGCCTTTTCTTATTGCCTCCTTCATAGATTGAGAGAATAGGTAGAACCTTTCTACCCATCCCTGCCTCAGCTGTTTTGAGCATTGCATGAAGCTCACCAATGCTCTTGTCCCACCCGTTCATATTGTAATTCATTATGAACGTCTCAAACGTTTTGGTTAGGCCATTAAGGATCAAATCCGTTGCCAGCTCCTTTGAGATAGGAAAATTAAGCCCATCGAGGCGATGAACGTGGCTTTTTATCTTAAGAACATAAGTTGATACCAATTGGGTTTCTTCCATGCGACACACATGAAGCGCTCGAATCGTTTCGAAGCGTTCTACCCTTGCTTGTGGAAGGAAAATTTCCTTCAATTAGGTAATCATGTCATATTCCCCATGAAGCTCCAAGTCCTTTTGGAGTTCAGAAATCATAGTTCCCAACATGAGGCAGGAAACTTGCATGGAATCCTTAGTATACTGAAGCCAATCGTTACAGGCCTCAACATCCTAGGGGTCGGTTGGTCAGGAATGGGATCGTCTAGGACAGAGGCTTTTTTTTCTTACTTGAGAACAATTTTCATGTTTCGAAACCAGTCCATAAAGTAATTATGGTTAAGATGATCGCTCTCTAATATGGTTCTTAGTGATAGTGTATGGACGGTCAGGGTGGTAGCATTGTTGTTTGCGGTGATTTCTACAAAAATTACAAAGTTCATATTAGTATTTTTGAAAATTTTCATTTTAATCATTAATACCCTTTTCATGTCTCATAGACAACTAATAATTAAAATCTACAATCTAAAATTACATTTAAATAATGGTTAGGTGACCTTTATCCCAATATTTAAATTAACAAGGTAGTCAACACTTGACAATTGCAACCTTTTGCAACTTCTAGCCTTATGGGATCGATTAAACATCTTATGTTTAGTTGGAATGTAAAATCCCATCAACACTATTGTGCGCCATGCTTCGGTGACCCTATGCACATGGTTTCCAATTCAAGTCGTCCTACTTACACACACGTGTGAGTTTACACATACAAGTGGTTAGGTGACCTTTATCCCACAAATACGTTAAGCCCACCTCAAACACACAAGTTCACTAAAAGTGGTTAGGTGACCTTTATCCCATAAATAAATCTCAAGTGATTCGACTGTTGTGTAAAAGGATGGTGTTACACTTGTTTCCAAAGGGATTTTATTTTCCATTAGTTCTAGTTATGAAAACTCTATGTACCTAGTATTTGCATGCTTTCAAATACATGGCACCCTATGGTTCTCTTTTTAGTAAAACCCATTTTTATTGAAATCATTAATCCTTTTAATAACCATTTTTATTCACTTAATGATTTGGAACCATAAATTTTCAGCTTGTTATGTTTGTTAATTACTTTGTTTTGCACATCCAAATATCAAACAACCATCATATAACAAACAACCAAACAAGTATAATCAAACAATCACAAATGCATAACCATAGCCACTAAGTTGACAACACTTGTTTGCCATCACAAGTGTTGTCATTTGGTCTTTCCTAAGGGTTGAACAAAACACAAAAGATGAGATCTCCAAAGACCCCCACTTGAAGTTGCATCCAAATGCTTCAAATCCTTTTCTTTGTGTCTTCCCTTCGTGCTTCCAACTTGTGCATCTTCATTTACAGACTTATTCTATCTATTACATCACCATTGAATGTATAAATAAGTTACATCCAAATACAATAACAAAAGAATAATATTACAACCCATTATGAATGAAATCAACCAAAACAAACAACCATCCGAAACCAAACCAACACAAGATCAAGGCTAGGCTATGCACCAATATGAGACAACATACAAGAACAAAAATAAATCCCCATTTGACCCTAAATTTTCAGCCAACAAAAACCAAGAATTTAGGGTTTTTGTCCAAACAAAATAGAATCAACCATTTGATATCTTTGTTTCAAGGTTTAATCATTAGCATGTAAGATATAACCTTGAAAGATTGGGGATTAATCATAACATCACAAAAAAGCCCCTATTACGTTGTTAAAGTCCTATAAAACAAATTTTATAAGGACAAAAGAAGCTAGTCATCCACATATCCGGCTCTAGATCCCAATGTTGGGTTTGTTGGACGATTAACAAAGTTGTTTAACCATTTAAACAATAAAACATAGCGGAAACAAAGCTAAATAATATATTTTATAATCTGACATTTAAGCTTATTATTTGTCAACAACAAACCCAAGAACATAAGGATCATTTATATATGAAAGGACTAGCATTCAAGCAAAATATAACAACCAAAATGAAACCATGGAACTACCTTCCAAAGGCTGCCAAAAACGTGAGATTTGAAGAAGAGGATGAAGTTCTTGAAGGACAAAAACACCAAAGAAGATGTCCTCAAGCTTGCATACCCACAAGCATCAACTAAAACACCTTGTTGCTAGGATTTTAACACCAAAAACGTGCAAGAATATGGCTGCAGAAAACCCATTTAATCAGCCTTGTTTATCTTCAAAGATGAGGGAAAATAATGGTTCTTGAATGTATCAGAGAGAGTAGAAAGTTGGAGTGTGTAACTAGTGAATGTGGTGTATTGTTCCAAAGCAACAAAAGACCAAAAAGAGCCTTAAAGGGACGGCCGAATTTTTCTTTAAAATGTTTTTCCCCCCATTTTAGAACACCCATTTAATTGTTAACTAGTTATATTATGAGTTATCTAATTAACCTTTTAATTATATAACTTACACACACTATTATTATTTGATGTTATTTAACCAACTTAAATAACATTACAAATAATCTCCATGAACAAAATATCCTTATAAGTTGTTCTAAATTGGTGTAATTATTTAATTGCATGATCATATCATCAATTAAATATTTATTGGTGTTTCCTAAACTTGTTATTGGGTATGACCCGACTTGGATTATAACGTACTAACCACATCAATGTTCAATGTGTCTTGGGCATAAAATCCAACAATAAATACAATTGTTAAGGAGCCAGCCAATGTGACTTTCAATGAAAACACACCTTGTGTGGCTGGTTCTGGTCCTCATTGGCTATTTGATCTTGATTTAGTTACAAACTGTTTTAACAAATCTCGTGAGACTGTTTCAGGATCTGCAGAAATCTTACCTAATCATGATCCTGACCCAAGATTTGAGCTAAGAAGACCTTCAAGTAACACATCTTTAACTCTAGTTGTAACTACTTCTATAAATGAAGTCTCTATCAGCACTACAATGACAAATTCAGTTGATACATCTGGGATTCCTTCAAATTCTGCCTTAGAGGCTCCACAAACAGATAAAGACACTTCAAATGCAGAAGAAAATGATGGAGGTGGTGATAGTGATCAAGAATTTCTTGATACTGACAACCACTCCATAGATGACAACATCAATGATGTCACACACTCATTGGATCAAGTATCTCTTGATATGTGTGCTGATGTGGTGGGAGAAACATCCATGCTAGGTCTAAATTTCTCTAATTTAGATCTCTCTCAGCAAGTTGTTGTGATCCCTTAGCTAAGGATCCACAAGTCTCACCCCACCACAAACATCATTGGAGATGTTGACACAAGGTAAGAACAAGAGGACAAACCCATGAAACAAATTTTTGTGTTCACTCTTGTTGCCAAAGAAAATTAATGAGGCTCTGAAGGATGGAAGTTGGGTTGAAGCTATGCAAGCGGAGCTGTTTCAATTCGAAAGGCAGAAAGTTTGGAACCTATTTCTTCTTCCTTATAGGAAGACTACTATTGGAACCAAATAGGTGTTAGAAATAAAAAAGATGATAGAGGCATTGTCATCAAAAACAAAGCTAGACTAGTTGTTCAAGGATACACAAAAGAAGAAAGAATTGACTACACTCATGTTTTGCTCCTATAGCATGACTAGAAGCTGCTAGGATATTCTTGGCGTTTACTGCAAGCAAGAACTTCAAGGTCTATCAACTTGATGTCAAGTGTGTTTTTTCTCTATAGGGGGATTGATGAAGAGGTGTATGTCAAACAACCACCTGGATTTGCAGATCCTGATTATCTTGATTATGTCTGCAAGCTTCAAAAAACACTTTATCGGTTGCATTAGGCACTAAGGGATAAATAGTGTTAGAAGAATAAAGTGAAGAAAAATAAGGAAAAGATGTTTTACCAAAGTTAAAGGGTAAAAAGTGTCCAAAAGGACAAAACATTGAAAAGTTGGTGTTTAAAGGTGATGGCCGCCCACTCTTGCACATCACCCAGCTGCTTACGAATTCTAAGGAGAGAAAGTGTAGAGTTTTTGGGTTTTGAAGAAGAACAAGAAGAAAGATTCGAATTCAAGTGGGTTTCTAAGCGGTTGAACTCAATTTCAAACGAGTTTGGAAGAAGCCAAACTCAAGAGCTGCAAAGGTGAGTTCTAGAACCCCTCTTTTTACATATTTTAATTGATTTTGGCACTAGAAATGCATGTGTGTATGTTTCTATAAAACTGGGTTTTATACCCATATGTTTGAATGTGTGAATGATTATGTAATGTTGTGATTTTGGACTGTGTTAATGATTTTGATGATGTTTTGGTTGTGTTTCTAAGGTTTAGAATGTAAGAGTTAAGCTTAGAACGTGAATGATGAGATGTGGGGACTGAATTTGATTATTAGTGTGCCCTAGGCTGCTCATGCACCTAAACAGTAGTTCACACGCCTATGTTTAGAAAACTGCTTAAGTGTTGGCAAATGCGGATGAAAGTCAATGCAGATGAAAGTTAGTGCGGATGGAAAGTTAATGCAGATGAGAATTGACTAAGTATGGGAAATGCGGATGGACATTGACTAAGTATGGGAAATACGGATCAACATTAACTAAGTATGGGAAATGCGGATGAGTATTGGGGGAAATTCAGATGAGAAAAGACAATGCGGATGAAGAAATGTGGATGAGTAAAGTCAATGCAGATGAAATAAAACAAATGCAGATGAACTAAAACAAATGCAGATGAACTAAAAGAAATGCGGATGAATAAAAAGGCAAATAAGGATGAACACTTAGAATATTTTCCTCCAAACCAAAACCCCAAATTTCTCTCTGAAATTATTTTCGTACATCATTCTTCATCCTTAAGCTTTCTCATAAATGTCCAACCTTAATCATAGGAATGACCCATATTTCTCCATGCAGATACGCAGGCAACACAGCCAAGTTGCTCTGTTACACTATGAGAAAGATCCACATTTCTCATAGGTTTTCCGTTTCTTAGCTCTATCCAACTACTTCATTCCTTTACCATTGATCCGGCACTATCTTAGGATCATCTGCTCGAATTTTGGAAGAACTGCCAAGAGGTCATTACGGATGGGGAGAAGGCACTATCTGCCACAATGCAAGGGAGACCAATCTTCATCACTCTGGCCATCATCAACACTCATCTTCAGCTGGATGATGAAGAAGGTGAGGTGTTCATCTCCAAAGAGGTTATCCACAGCTTGTCAAACAAGTATGGTGGATGGTACCAGATACCTGAAGATATCTCCTTCATTGTACATGGGATGATTAATGGGATGAAGCCTAACATCTTTAAAATCTTGAGAAAGCCCACTATTGACTTCTCTGGGTAGAAACAACCATTGTCCCAAAAATGTTAGAGCTCATTGCTCAAGGTGACAACGTAGCAGCACCAACTAGTGTTGAACCCACACCTTCTACATCTCAACCACATTAACAGCCACAAATCATCCTTACTTACCACAAAAAATCCAAACGAACCCCTGCTCATACTATTGAGTCTGTGCAGCCCCTATTTACTCACCCATTCAGGAGAAATTCGAAACTAGAGCTCCTACTTCCCCTATGGAGTAAGCCACTACTGTTACTTCAAAGATCAGTGCTGAGGTTCCTCATGCTCAGCCTCATGAGCTCACTAGCCCAACTTCATTAAGCCTTCACTCTGAGTCTTAACACTCAAGTGAACAACCTTCAGGGGATAGCTACTATCACCAACCTTTAGATTTAAACCAACTCATTCCTAACCTTGACTTCTATACTTATGAAGATTTAGGTTTCAATGAGTACCATGACTCTCTCTTCTTTTACACTACTCAAAGAGAGATGAGTTCATGATGTCCATATGGAAGAGGCTCTCATTTCTTCAATTGATTCCATAATTAAGACCTCAACCATGGCAACTCAGCCCATTGATACCTCAACTGAGGCTGCTAGTGAGCATAGGAAATCCATCAGCCAAGAAGCTGAAACTGGTAATGAAACAGAGGACTCTAGTCCAATCATCTCATCCCCCAATGAGTATTTTGATAAAGATGAGGGGAATCTGGGACTAAAGGTGCAAAAATTGTGACAAACATGCACCTATTTAGTCTCCAAGGTTAGTTATCTTGAATCACAAGTGACTACATTGCAAAACAGATTCAATGATCAACAACTTGAGATTTCTTATATCAGGGAACAACTAGCTGAGAGACCTTTAAGAGGAGCTTAACCAGGAACACAAGAACCTATGAGTGTGATTGACCTAACTCCTAGCTCACCTATGCAAGAGGGTGATGCTATTAAAAAGGGGGAGAAAGTCATTACAGTCAAAGAACATGGGAGTTCTTCAGGGAGTATGGACATAGAGGACTCACCATCGTCACTTGCAATTATGCATACTCAGCAACATCCTCAAGTTCACATTGCTGTGGACTAAATAGACTCCTACATTCAGAGTCTGTTTGAAGAAGGAATACCAAGGGCAATGTCATCTCCACCAACTGCAAATCACATTATTGGATGGATGTATGATGACAACAGAAGAGCCCTCATCATTCTTAGAGTTCAAGGACTGCAAGAGGTCTTCAATATTCAGTACTTGAACTTTTATGAAAGTCTGGATCTAGTCAACAAGCCACTTGTCAACCAAAGCCAATCTAGACAAGCTGACATGCTAGCTCAAAGAATCCAAGACCGGATCACTGTTGAGTTCAGCTTCAGAATGAGACTAAGGCAATTAGGTAATGCCATTGGTCAACTTTATGTTCAGGTAGACCCTAATATTAGCTTCTTAGGGGAAACCTTGACTAAAGGCCTAGTGGCAGAACCTGAGAGCCCTGTCTCATCATCAACTGCTGCATAGATTCATACCCTTTTTGAGACACCTGCTGGTGAAGGTGCATCTCAACCCCTCTCTGGCTAGAGCTTGGAAGCTACACCAAGAATAAAGGCCAAAGCTCTCTCCACCATGAGTCACAAAGGTGTGTGAGTGACAAAGGGAAAAGAAAGATGACTTCTAAGGATATTGAGGAGGAGAGAAAGAGGAAAAGGAAACTAAGGGGAGAAAGTTCCTAACCAGGAACTATGACATTGATAATGTCATTTCTCTCCCCTTATGATAATTAAAGGAACTGGTTGACATGGAAGTGTCAAAGGAGAGAAAGGAGGCAGAAGATGCAGAGCTACTGATTCAAATTAAAGAAAAAAGAAGAAAGAAAAGATTATACAAGCATGTGCCTACTCTATCCCCAGTTCAAGAAAGTCATGCACAAGAGGATGTGGTTCAACATGCACCTCAGGTAGACAAAGAAGAAGATAGGATTAAAATGATCAACTACCTGAGTGCCACAGGCCTCTATCAGCTTGCTGCATTTCTTCCCTTATCCTATGACTATACTGAGTTTGAGTACCTTAAAGAACTTGAACTTGAGATAGTCAAGGAAAGAAGGATCACTAAAAGGAATCTAAGGGAAGACGCTGCAAAGTCAAGAGCCATCATACAGAAAAATATGAAGAAGTTTGCAGATAGGCAGAGGATGATGAGCTTCTTGAAGCTGTATGGATTCTTCGGAAGGAGGTTTGGCCCTATGTCTCTGTCCACTATAGATGAGCATATCAGGGTAATCAAGTAGAAGATCAAGATTGGTGAGCTAATAAACTTACACTCCCCTCCAAGTCAAGCTCCACCTAAAGTGGGGGTTAAACTTGAACAACCGGAGACAACATGATAGAGCAATTGATCGGATCAGAACCAGTTGATAGGCTCCGATATCAATTGATAGGATCAATTGAGACAATCTGTAATGAACTGTGAATTTGTTGATACTGCTTGAATCGATTACAATTGTTTGTGTTTCACTTGAATTGTTC
>BJCM01153709.1:0-18029 GCA_018326385.1 Flaveria bidentis | reverse complement strand
ATTTTAGTATGCTATTCTCAGGTCATTAGCTTGCTTGCCATAGGAGCACTACATGGTTTCACTTGCATTGTATGACTCGGTTTTCAAGACATATTTATTGTTTTAATGGTTAATGTTACTCTTTTGGGTTGGCGCATGTTTTGCCACAATATACATTTCTATTTCATTGGGTTGTTTTACAATACGCTTCCGCACAGTTTAAAGTTTCTACTTTGGTTGATTTTATTTAATTATGGCATATAGAGTCGTTCTGAGTAACTATTGACTGTGATCCTGGTTTGTTCACACGCCTCGCGGTAAAACTCCGCACGTGGATTTTGAGGGTGTGACAATATTCGCCTGTTATAATCACTGAATATTGTTCTCGTGATTCCAAAGAATCATATCCTGATCGACTTGACCCCTGTTCCCCATCTTTTCCTGCAACAACTTAGAATGTGAAATAATTGAACCATTTGAATCATCAGACCTTCTAATTTTCAATAAGATAATTTCAAGTTTCATTAATCTTAATAAGCCGATATGTATCATCGACACAATTCCGCATGTTTACATTGATCGTTCTTTCTTACCCATTTTGCAGCAATGATTCTTCGCCCAATATATATTATCGTCCTGCAATAATCCTTTGTTTGATAAAGATCTTCAAAATCTCGTATAATTACCTTTAATTGTGATGATCTTTGTTCCCAATTGAAATCAAATGCAGATTAGGAAGAAGGCGATCGTGGTTATGTTCTTCATGTAGAGGGAACAGTTAATTAGATGAATTCAATTTGCAATGTGTAAAATTTCTTTTATGCCCTTACATGTAATTCTATTGAAAAAAGAAATATGTTTACAAACTAAATTCCGATTTGTTGAAAGTGGTTCCCTTAGTTTTTTTCCAAAAATCTAATTTTCTTATGCAATTTGCAATCTCATTACTTTATGATATAATTTGATGGTTTTAGTAGTTTGTTTGTCACATAATTAAGATTGCATGGTTGGGTTATGATTTAGGTAACAATCGATTGTTGCTTAATTTCCTGACACTATGACTTGCGCTTTCGTTGTCTTGAAATACCATAGCATGTGTATATAAACATGACAGTTTTATTTACATCCATCCTTAGGGTTTTTCCTATAATGAAAATGTCTTGAAATCTTGTTTCAGGTGATCTATGGCGGTAGTGTCAAAGAAGATTTATGGTGAAGTGTCAAAAGAAGTTTGTGGTGAAGATCATTTATGATATTCTATATTCAAGATGGATGCTTTTTCAGGTAATTTTCAAAGGGTCCTAAGATTGCTCATAATACTATAGCTCATCCTTTGCATAAATAGTACTAATGAGCATGCCACATCAACTTTCTACTCACCTCCATCCATTTTTCTCACAAATACTTTTTACACCCAACACTATCTTTCCTACAAACACCTTTGTTTTTCCACCTCATATTTTCTTTTTTATTTACTTTAAATATAAATATTTTAATTATTGTAAATATATTTAATTAAAAAATAATAAAATTAAAACCGAAACTATATTAAAATGAAAAAAAACAACGTAAAACGATAAAATAAACATGACCATACGTAACTAATAGATAGAAACAATAATAAAACTATAGATATGTTCTATTAGATCATTCCATAATGCATGGTATGCATCCTGGTTACGTAAGCTTCTGAATCTTTGTAGGTGTGCTTGAAATGATGGTGGTGTCTTGTTATTATAATTTTCTGGCTCTGGTTCTTGCTCTTCATACAACCAATTAGTTATGGAATGTCCTTCATCTTCTACAATCATATTATGTATTATAAATACATGCATGTATTATATCACCTAATACTAGTAAGTTCGAGGATCTTGCTGGGGATTGTATCATTGCCCGCTTAGCTTGAAGAACACCGAAGGCTCTTTCTACATCTTTTCTTGCAGACTCTTAACGCCTATTGTACCACTTCATTTTCATATTATTCTTCGATGGATAAGTAAAACTCTTTACAAGTTTTACTCATTCTGGATAAATGCCATCTGCAAGATAATACCCTAAGATGTAGATATGCCCATTCACTGTATTATTACATTGTGGTGCATTCCCCTCTAAGATTTTATTAAAAACTAGTGATTGATTAAGCACATTGAGATCGTTGATTGATCCAACTACTCCAAATAATGCATGCCAAATCCAAAGGTCATGTGATGCAACTTCTTCTAGCATAATAGTGGGATGCCCATGATCACCACGAGTATATTGACCTTTCCATGCAGTTGGATAGTTTCTCCAACTCTAGTGCATACAATAAATGCTTCCAAGCAATTCAAGAAACCTGTGAAAGGCTTCATGTTCAACTACTAACCTGTCAATGTCATATTAGGTTAGTGTTCTTAAATACACAGATGAATAAATTTCCACGATAGACCTGAAAAACTTTTGTAGACATTCCATAACAATACTTTCACCAATGCGTAAGTATCTGTCGCATTGGTCATTGTTGTGTCATATGCCAATTTAAGAATGGCACTTGCTGTTGAGTCTAGTCCTGATAGGTCTAGATACATTGTATAGGCTTGGAACTTTAATAAATCTTTTGTAATAAACTTTTGTAAATCATTATCTTAATTTATGCTTTATATGTATAGGTTAACCCATAATTGTGTTGATTTATATGTGTGATTGCAGGTTTAACAATATACTTAGTCAATTTCACAAAATTGACTAAGTGTAAGAAACATCTACGGAAGAACATTTTTGTTCTTCCGTAGATAATCTTATGAAACAAAGTAAAGTGCATCGGGGGATCTTCTGCAGAAGAAGAATTTGTTGCGGATGAAGTATACTAAGTGAAGACTCCTACGGAAGGCATAACTCCTATGGAAGGCATAACTCCTATGGAAGACTAATGATCTATGGAAGACTAACACTTGCATGTACTTCAACAAGTACATCAAGTCACAAGTCAAACTCTAAGTGATGTCATAAACTCAACTCCTATGGAAGACTTTAACTCAATCAAAGAACATGTCATAATATTCTCTGAGTAACTTTCTTACCATGATAAGAAATTTACTGCTTCCAAGAAATTCACGGTTACCTTAACAGTAACTTACTGATCCTATAAATACAACATATAGGCTCACACTTTGAGACACGACTGAATGCCTAACAATACGTCAATCAATCACAAACAAACCAGCAAACGCAACAACATTTACACCAAAATCATCAATAGAATCATAGCAATATGTTTTTAATGAAATACTTTTGAATCAAATCATGTTTTGTTCATTCATTGCACTTAATTGTTCTGTTCTTCATTATTACTTATTACTGCAATGGTTATTTCATATTCAATCAATCAAAGAATGAATAGTGATAATTCCACGATCATTATTCAAATTCAATCTAACCTAATAATTTCTAATTGTGATCCTTCAATTCATAAGTGGTATCAGAGCATGGTGCTCATTGATTTAGATCGATTGATCTGTTAGTGTTAGATTTGTTTGGTTAATTGTCTATATCATTACATCTATCAGTTTTCTGACCAGATCTATTGATTTTGACTAAACTTGCTTTTAAGTGTTCGTAAAAACTTGAGAGTTTATAACTCAGATTCAAAGGTGTTATAGAATGTGTTGATCAACATATTAGTTGAGTTTGGCTTATCGATAGCTAATAGAGGCATTATACTCAATGTTTTGGTGTAAATCAATTTTAAAACAATCAAATAGTGATTTATCATTCAACAAAAATTGTTACATTGCTCGGTTAACACTGATCTACATTCTTATTAATTGATATGTAGATCTTTGTTATTGATTGATAATCAATAATTGTTCAGTTCAATTGAACAAAAACATATCAACACACATCCTTGATTTGATATTAGTTATAATATTCATTAAGAGGACCGGCTGATTTGTGATTTCAACAACTTAATTACACGATAGTCAAGTGTTTGTCACTAATTAGTTCATTCGCAAAGGAACTCTTTTTTAGTTGAAAATTAATATATTGACGAAAATGAGTAATTCTTTTGTTGGATCATCATTACAACCCTCAAAGTTGGAAACCAAATCAGATTTCAAATCCTGGAAAATCAAATTCAGGAATCATGTGAACTACACTGATTTTGATTTATGGGTATCAATAACTAAAGGTCCTTATATCCCACCAGCTCTTGGGCCAGATTATAAAGATAATAATCAACCTATAAATATAAAGGAACTATCACCTAAAGATGTTAAAAAGGTTAAAGTCAATATTAGAGCATACACTTTACTCAGTATGGCTTTACCTGAAGATATACTAATCAAGTGTGAGAACTACAAAACAACAAATTTCTTATGGAAGATTCTTCACACTCTCGGTGAAGGGAGTGATGAAATCAGGAGCATAAGATAGGTTACTCTTCGCTCCCAATATGAAACATTTTATCATATTGAGGGTGAATCAGTTCCTCAACAACTCCATAGGTTTATGCAATTGGTAACCGAGATGAACATCTTAGAATTAAAGTATACCAATGAGGAGTTAAACAAAAATATGCTCCATACTTTGCCTTGGAAGCAGACTGTATCCATGTTCAAGAACACCCTTGATTTTAAAACCATTGGTTTAGATACATTGGTGGCTAAAGTGGAAGCTCTTGAAATAGATGAAAAGTCAAGAAATAAGTATGTGAGATCACATGATAGTCCTTATCAATTTAAAGAAAATAAAAGTACTAGAAGTGCTTTTATTTCTAACCATGATAATGAGAGTTCCTGTATTTTGAGTGAAGATGAGAAAGAAGTTGGTTTTTATGCCTCAAAGCCTTCAGAATCATCCTCTCAAAGTAAATCAGCAAAGGAAAAAGGGAAGTCTGATGAAAGAAAAGATAAATCTGCATCATCAGCAAAGACTCCTCCAACAATAATCAAGCAGAGCCCATCACTGTGATACTGGATTCTGAAGAACAAAAAGCAACCTTTGCAGCCTTCAGCTCAAGCTTCCAAGCATATTTGGGCAACACTCTAACACCTGCTAACATCCATCAACAAGATCTGGAAGAACTTCATCCAGATGAGGTAGAAGAAATGGATATTCAGTGGCAAATAGCAATGATTCCATACCAAGCCAAACAATATCTAAGGAGAAACAAAAAATTGGCTACAACAGGTAGATCAACAAAGATTGGAGTTGACAAGTCAAAGGTGAGGTGTTTCAAATGCAGTCTCTATGGACATTTATCAAGAGAGTGCAATCAACAATCAACTTCTGACATGAGGTAGAATCAACAACATCAATCTAATCAACTATCATCAACAACTCAAAGATTGTTTTGACAACCTTTGACAACCCACTGAATAATAATCACACACATTTACCTGAGTCAATGACAAACAGTTTGTCAAATCATTTTGTGTCATGCACAAATTTGAAACAACAATTAATCTTGGTAAATGATAATAATTCTAAGGTGAGCGAAACTGAGTTTTTTGAATGAGAACAAATCAAACAAAATGACTCATAATTTGACTACGATGAATGTGATGGCTTGGATGATTCTAATGAACATGTTAATAAAAGTATGGATGATTTAGGTATTGGTAAGAATGTTTCATTCAAACCAATATTTCCCAAAGTTCTTGAAAAAATCAAGTTGTCTTGTCCACCTAAGCAAAGGAATATGTTGAAAACAATCTGTAAGAGGATAACTGAGCTAAATGAAGGTCTTCATGAGCTCAACAAACATCAAAAATCATCAACTAAAGATGATGTGAAGTTCGCTTTTACAGAAGAAATGAAAATCTCTTTCGCAGAAAAAGCAAAGAAATCACCATTTGGAGATCTTTGGAAGAAGAAAAATGTTGATCAATCAACATCCATAGTAGATTTCCGGCAGAAGAAAAATGTTGATCAATCAACAACCATAGCAGATATCCATAAGTAAAAATCTATTGAATCGGTGGAAGATCAGCTGAAGCAAAAGGCAACAACCATCAAGAAAGCCAAACAACAAAAGATTTTGAATCCAAAGCAACAGAAATTATCTGCTACTAAACAAGAACCCTTTGATATAATGTCAAGGAAAGGAAAGGATTCATTAGCTGCCAAGTTTGAGAAATAATTGGCAAAATAGAAAAAGAAGAAGAAGGTTATTGACCATGAAAGTGAGGAAGAAGAAATGTATTGTAAATTGTGTGACATGAAAAATCACAACACTAAAGATTGTTATTGCAGCAGCTACTGCTCCATTTGTAATATGAACAATCATATGACTTCTGATTGTTACTTTAACAAACACTGTGCAATTGTAACAAAAATAATCATTCCAGTCAGGAATGTTATTTTAATAAAAAGAACAAAACAAAGAGCACAAAGAAGCAACAATCTAAGAAGGTTGCATTAGACTCTTAATCAAGTGATAGTCCAGAAGATTCATAGCCAAAGAAGCAGCAGTAAAAACAAAAGTTGCTAAAAACAAAGAAGCAACCATTTGCTTATGGTAAGCCTTTGAAGAAGAAAGAAAAACCACATCCTCAACTCAAAACACCTCACAAGAAGGTAGATTTGACAGAGAAGACAACAAATGTTGATGACACTTTCTTTGATCATTTTAGAAAGGGTACTCAAATACCACAATCAAAATCAAAATATGATGAAACTTTCTTCACTCAAGGATCATCATCAAAATCAAAGCAGAAGTCAAACAAAGAGAATGTGAAAGAAGAAGGGATTGAGAAACAAGAACATGGTTTCACAAGCTCATCTTCAACAGAGTCATCCTCACGACAAACAAAACATAATGAATTAGTTGAGTCTAAAGTTAACATTGAGTCCTCAAGACTCATTCATGAGGGAATAACAATTTTAAATACTATTTGTAAACCCAATATCATTAAGGCTTGGGTTCCTCATTCTAATTGATTTCTTTATGTATGCAGGAACAAACATGGAGGACTGACAATAAGTGGTACGTTGAAAATGGTTGTTCCAGGCATATGACAGGAAACTATTCTCTACTCCATGATTTCAAACATAAAAATGCCTACTATCTGGCATTTTGTGGGGATAATAAGGGAGGTAAAATTTTTGGTGAAGGAATCATAACTAATGGTGTACTCAAGTTTGAGAAAGCAAATTATTAAGAAAAATTACAATGCAATTTACTAAATGTATCTCAAATTTGTGATTAGAACTATACCATTTTATTTGATTATACTAACTATTATATTCTTAAGCCAGGTTTTCCCATTATAGAAGATTGGATCCTTCTTAAAGCGTCAAGAAAAAGGAACACATATCTTTATCGTCCAACCAAGGTGATGAGCATTGGCAAAAGGCAATATTGTTTGGTGATTGTGGATGATATCACTAGATTCACATGGGTCTTTTTTCTTAAAACTAAAGAGTGAAACATCATAAACATTAATAGAGTTTGTCACTAAGATTGAAAATCAAGTTGATCTAAAAGTTAAAATTTTCTGGAGTGATAATTGATTTGAAATGTCAATAATGTTTTAGATTCCTATTGCATGAACAAAGGGATAGCAAGGCAATTCAGTGCTCCAAGGACATAATAACAAAATAGAGTTGCTAAAAGAGGAAACAGAAGTCTCATTGAAGCAACAAGAACAATGCTAGCCGATTCACAATTACTAATTCTCTTTTGGGCTGAAGTAATGAACACAACATGAGATGTTCAAAATAGGACTTTAGTAGTAAAAGAACATAACAAAACATCATATGAGCTCTTATTAAAAAGAAAACCTTTCATATGATATCTTAGATCTTTTGGGTGTCATGTGTTTGTTTTAAATACAGAAGAACAATTGGGCAAGTTTTTAAAAAAAGCCTATGATGGTTTCTTTGTTGGGTACTCCTCAACATCTAAATCATATAGAGTTTATATTCTGCAGCAAAACATTATGGAAGAAACACCTAATTTTTCATTTGATGAATCCTTATTTTCAAATTTGTTAAAGGATCATCATGGTTGTTTGATATAGATGCATTGATAAACTCATTTAATTCTGGTTATTTGAATACTGCAGGTTCTACGGATACATGTTATCCATATGTTCCTCCAAATATGAATGAAGTATCATTATCTACTGATCCTCCAAGACCATCACAACACTCTTCTAGTGTTTCTGATTCGCCACTTCATATCATCCAAGAACTGCGGTTTATGATCAAACAAACTGTTTAACATCTTTAGATAAAAATACAGCATCAGCTGTAGATAACTCTACATCCGCAGATGTTTTTCCTACATCTGGAGAAATGACGAATACATCTGTAGATGTTCCATCTTCACCAGTAGATATCCCAATCTTTGGAGGTGTTGCAATACATTCCAAGGAAACCAAGTCAGCAGATCATCAAACAACATCCGTAGATGTTCCTGTAACTCATGCGGAAGCACAAACACATCCGTAGATGTTCCTATGGAAGTTGTTCACAATGATGCTGATGCACAAACTCTTGAGGAGGGATATCATTTAGCTTCAGAGGATCAAAATAATGAAGAACTTGACTACTTTGTTAATTCTCCATCTTAGCTGGATCCTTCTCTATCAATGAATATAACTAACTTGGAACATCTATTCCAGTTGCATATATTCCAATAAAAAGAATTCATAAGAGTCATCCAATAGAAAATATTATTGGTGATCTTAATGAAAGACCCACTGATAGCCAAGGCGGAGTAGCCAAAATTTGTCTTTTCACTTGTTTTCTTTCACAAGTGGTTCCTCCCAACATAACTATTGCATTGAAGGATAACAACTTGATTGAAGCTATTCAAGAGGAGCTTTAACAATTTAGAAAGAAGAAAGTTTAGAATCTAGTTGATCTTCCTAAAGGTCAATATCCAATTGACACATGATGGGTTTTAAAGAATAAACTAGATGACAGATGTATTATTGTGAGAAACAAAGCAAGGCTGATAGCACAAAGATATACCTAAGAAGAAGGAATTGATTTTGATGAAGTTTTTGCACTAGTTGCAAGGATTGAAGCCATAAGAGTATTCCTAGCCTATGCTTCATATAATAAGTTCACAATTTATCAAATGGAAGTAAAATGTGCTTTCCTATATGGGAAAATTGATGAAGTATATGTTGCTCAACCTCTAGGCTTTGAGGAACCTGATTACCCACACAGAGTATACAAGCTTGACAAAGCTTTGTATGGTCTTCATCAGGCTCCAAAAAAGTGGTATGAAACAATATCATCTTTCTTACTCAAGAATGGATATAAAAGGGGAACAATAGATAAGACTCACTTTCTTAAACAAGAACATCAAGACCTCTTGGTTGTTCAAATTTTTGTTGATGACATTATTTTTGGCTCTATAAACAAGAGATTGTGTGAAAGCTTTGAATGTTTAATGAAATCTGAATTCTAGATGAGTTCAATGGGATAATTAACTTTCTTCCTTGGTTTACAAGTTCACCAGAAACTAGATGGCATCTTCATTAATCAAAAGAAGTATATTCATCAAAGCTTAAAGAAGTACAATCTTGCTAATACTTCTTCTTGCAAAACACCAGCATCCATAACAGACAAGATTGTACCTGATCCTATAGGGAATCAATTAATCAAAGACTGTATAGATCAATGATAAGAACTTTAATGTATTTAACTACAAGAAGACCTGACATAATGTTTGTTGTGTGTGTTTGTGCTAGGTACTAATTAGATCCTAAAGAGTCACATCTAAATGTTGTTAAAAAGATCTTTAGATATCTCAAACGGAAGCCAACACTTGGACTTTGGTATCCCAAAGATGGAGACTTCAACCTCTACTCATACTCCGATAGTGATTATGGAGGATGAAACAACAACAGAAAATCCAAAACTAGTGGATGTTAATTCATAAGACCAAGGCTTGTGTCTTGGCAGTGCAAGAAGCAAAAAACTGTATCAGTATCCACAGCTAAGGCTAAGTACATAGCTGGTTTAGCTGGTTGTTCTCAAGTTCTTTGGTTGTAAAACCAATTACTTGATTATGGTTACAATTTCCTTCAAACACCAATTCATATTGATAATTCTGCTGCTATGTTCATCACTACAAATCTAGTGCAATATAGTAAAACAAAATACATAGAAATCAGATACCATTTTCTAAGAGATTGCTCAGAAAAAGGTTTAATCAAGTTAATCAAAGTGGATACAATAAATTAGTTTGCTGATGTATTCACTTAAACCTTTGATTCAGTTAGATTTAATTTCTGATTGAATCTTTAGGCATGATTAACTTAGATTAGTAATATGCTAACTAAAAAACATGAGTTTGTCCTTGTATATATTCATATGCAAAATCCAAAAACATTCATAAAACAATATAAAAGTACCAAAAAATCTCTTAATTATTTGTTTTCTTATCTAGCAGTACATATTGAGAGGAAATGATAGTACACTACGTCTTTGCTTCTTTCCTGAGTTCTTAACTTTCACTAAAGTCTGATCAGAATTGTTTGATATGTAGGTAGGTTCAGCTTGAGTGGAAAGTACACTAAGTGTAAGTATAGCATAATGAAATGGTGACTATCTATGGGAAATTCCATTTTGAGGATCAAGCAAGTGAGTCTTATCCTAATGTGATCAAATCACTCACCCAAGCACACTATGTGACAACACTTTATAACTTCTATCTTTGCAAATCATATCCCCTTTGTTTTGTGTAAACAAAGACTTGGGTTTATGACCACCTTGGTATACATTGATTACCAACTGGTGAATAGATTATGCTCCTCATCATCCTTCTATTTTGTGTAAAGAAAGACGTGGGTGGAAGGTACCTCTGTTTTACGGAAGTAAAGATCTAGTGACCTAATGATGATCATATCTTAGCTCTTAAAAGAATCCATTATGATAAATTGTATATTAACTTAAAAGCTTTTGCCTAAATGCATTAATGAGATGTAAAATACAGCTCAAGATAGAACTTATAAATTAAAGTACATAGTTTCTAAGTGTGAAAAAAGTGATGACTTGACTGTTAAATGGAGGAGAAACTCTAATGTGACCTGAATATGAAACTCATAATGTCTATCTTTAATCAACATCAAAACATAATAACTAGCATGCCAAGTTGAGAACATACTCTTGTTTGAATTTATGTGGAACATCATACTTGCAATAAGCACTAGATTCAGGTTTCATCTCATCAAATAAATTGATATAGGAAGGTGCTTAGTGTCATAGTACGATCCCGTTATATGTGTATATATGCTTGTACATAAGTTTTTAATTCATTTTTTTAAGTTATTTCCAGTGCTGCTGGACAGACTAGTGTCTTTCATGCTATTTTCTAGATAAATTTATGATAAATTCATCAGTTCATCATTAATCACAAATTTAGGGGGAGTAGTTAATGTATGAAATCATGAAATATGAATTATCTAAAAATCAAATGAAGGAATTGGGACTTGAGCACTAACTTGGCTACAGGATACATGAGGGTTTTCAAGTCAAATCATGTCTTGCACACTTGCCATGTAGACAAAGTCAACAAGATCCAAAAGCAACAAATGGTTCTAACATGTTGATAGAATCATACAAATCAATAAGTTTCAAACTTTACAATTCAGCATAAGCTATAGTGCAAATTTTGAACTTTAGTAGAAGCTATAATGCAAAATTTGAGCTTCAACAGAAGCTACAGTGTATTTTTCTTATTAGTAAATGCTACAGTGCGAAACTTAACACAAAAAAATATGGCATTCGTAGATTGGTATCCTATGGATATGCTGATATTTTAAAGTATAATACATTTCCATGGCTTGGTAACCTATGGAAAATAAATTATACTTTAATAAAATTCAGTTCTTTCAAAGTTAGGCATCCGTTGATGACCTACGAAATAACTAGAATCTGCAGAATCAATAAAATTCCATAGAATGGTAATAAGGAAATAGGGTCCCACTTCATTTAATAAATTAAATTAATAAGTCTGGGGGAGTATAAATGATGTTTTTGACATGTCATTTTTATTCATTTTTTCAGACCTAGAAAGTCGCTCACAAAATGTTAACCCCTCTTTCCGCCAACATTCAAATGACTCTATTCAAAACATCAAACCATACATTAAACTTGATTTGTGATTCAACTCTTGATTATTATTTACAAGGTAAATCATATTATAAACATCAAAACAACATATTGATTTTTATGTATTAGTAAAACTATTCATATTCTCATGTCTAAAATATCATTTTTGACCTAATCTCTCTCATTCTTATATACAGATGGCAAATAGATTTGTGAGAGAGCACAATGTCTGTGCTTTTCTGAATGTTGAAGATTATGTGGCTAAAGGACGTTGAGACATCATAAACTACCTTAGAAGATCTAGGCTATTCTATGCTTTGTCAGCAGATCTAGATATCTATCAAGCACACATCATCAATTTTTGGAATTCGGCTCGAATAGAAGAATAAGGAGAATTTGAGGTGATATTTGCTGAGATTAAGAATGAACGGCTAAGAGTTGATGAATATATTATCAAGAGACTTCTTGAGCTAAGAGAACAAAAGGTAGGTCACCCAAATGTGTTTGAAAATCAATGCATTGAGAAGATTTTCTATTTGATAGGTTATGATGGTTATTTTGACAAGGGTGAAATCAAGAAAGGAATACTGTGCAAGCCATATCGATTCCTATGTCACACTTATCTGAAATGCCTTTCAAATAGGAAATTAGGACTAGATAGGTTTTCAAGGCACATCTCTTCTAGAATCATTGAAATATTTGAAGGAAGGATCTACAACTACTCAAAGTACATCTTTGGATGTCTATGTGACCAAATAAGAGTCCAGAAAGATAATAAAATGTTCATGTTTCCAAGGTTCCTCCAACTGATCATTAATGTTGAATTGCTTGGCATAGAAAGAGAAGGTGATGTCTTTGTACAAGCTCACTTGGGAAGATCTGTGTTAAACAAGATTAGTGGAAAGTATGAAGGTGAAGATATGCCCATGTTGCACATATGGTTGATCCTAATGCCAATATTCCGTGAGAGTTGGTGTATGATGATCAACAAGATAGTTCTCTTGCTACTACTGAACAAGCATCCCACTCTCCTCCTCAATCACCCATACACCACCATCATCAATCTCCACAAGTTCAATCATCTGCCAGTGAGAACACACAGCCCATCTCTCCTATTCACCCATAATCACCCATTCATCAACACCCTCCATCACCACCAATTCAATCACTTGCAAAGGACACTAAACCATTTTCATCCACCACTAATCTTTAACTCCAACAACAACCTTATCAAGGGCCAATATTTCCAGCAGCTGAATCAACCTCAAGCACTGCAAGTGCAGCTCCCACTAAAGTTATAAACCTTGAGGAAAATGATAATACTGAGCAGAATGAGAATAATGAAGAAGTATGTATGGAATAGATTAATGAACAAGATCCAAATTATGTTGATGTTATTGCTTACCATGAAGATGATCTGAGTGATGATGACGTTCATGTGAGCAAGAGTTATTTGGTGGCTGATTACAACAAGTTGACAATCAAGAAAAACAAGAGATTGGAAAAGATAAGAGTACTAAAGAAGATGATAAAGGAGAAGGAAGATCTATTAACCAAACAAGAATCATCACTGAGGAGGTTGAGAGAAAATGCTCAAGAAAACAATGAAGTGATAGATGCCCTTCATGATTTGGTTAAAGAACTTAAAGATTCCATGAAACTTGAGAAGGATGAAAAGGAGAAGTTGCAAGTGGATTTGGAGAAAACCAACAACTTTTGAGCAATCACTTAGAGATTCTAAAAAAAGATCAAGAAATCGATGAGCTAAAGATGAGACTTTGTGCTCTTGAATCAAGTACTCCAACAACAAAAACAACAAGAGAATCTGTTGAAACCTCAAAGTCAATCATACAATACAACAGGAAAAGAAAGTATTTGGGATCATTCAAAAAAGAAATGATAGAAATTGAAGATTCTCCCAAAAGAGCAAAAACTATGTCTCCTAAACACACTCTTCAATGGATTTATCTACTGTGAAAGCTATTTCTCATGAAGATAGTGAGAGTGATACAGAATGGAATGAGCTGACAAAAATTGAATCTCCTAAAGAACAAAAAGAAAAAGATGATCAGCTGATGACAACAAAAGATATCTTGGAAGAGAGGCCTCTATCTACAATGTTCATGACTCTGATCAATTATGGTTTTCCATATGACATGGTAGAGAGAATAAACCTAACTGAAATGAAGAATATGCTTAAAGATTTTGATCTTGCAAGATTCATGATTTTTAAGTGCAACTATAAAACCTTCATAGCATTTCATTCTGTTAAGAAAATAAAGAAAGTGCTAGGTCACTATAAGACAGCCAAACTCAACAAATATAATATGACTTGTTGGTTGCAAGGTCACAATTACAAGATGCATGAACTAAAAGGGAGATTAGTTGAAGAGCTTAGAAGGATGATGGAACATGTAATTAAGGTGGAATTGGAAACTAGGGTGAAATTCAAGACTGAAGCTCTAAATCCTACATATGAAGATCAAGCAAAGACTCCTGCTGAACCAGTGACCGTTAAAAGCAAAGATCAATTCAAAGGAAAGGAAAAATTAATCAAAGAACAAAGAGAAGTAATACTAGGAAAAATATAGCCACTTGGTACAACAATGAGAGAGATTACAGAACAAAAATCAACTCTGATTGAATTATTTGATCATCTCAGAACTCCCAGTTCCGTTGAAGAAAATAGGATTATGGCCTGGAAATATGATCCAGATTAGATTGTGCAGTCACTAAAAGAACTTTTGGTGGGGTTCAATACTTCCATTCAGTAAAAACAATATTATCTTTCCCTGACTGTGACATTCAAGATCTCCAAAGCTTAATCATTACTAATTATCCAATTAACCCAAAAGGGAGAGATTTCTTAATGGCAGGGTAAGTTAAAGAACAATTTTAAAGATGATGTGTTAAAACAAGCTAGAAGAGATGATTTTGATCATAACAAAAGAAAACAAGGGCAAAGAAGGTCAAAATCCAACTCCCCCTCATTGTTTGATGATAAATTCTTGTGGAGAGTTGGATACTCAAATAGAAAGACAACATCCATCAAGAACATCGAAGGAAATCAATATACATTTCCCATAACTGAATGGGGATATATTGAGAGAACAAAGGATATGGTGCTATTAAGAAATGAAGAGAGGAAGAAAGCTCAAAGTATAAGATTTTTTGATCCTGTGGAAATCAAGCTTCTCCATCCAAGCTACACTTCATATCTTCATGACAAGTATTTTCCTAAGCTCAATGATGAACAAGCCCAAAATAACTTATGCTTATATGTGCACCTCATTCAAGTTATTGAAAAATTACATGCAAAGGCATATAAGAGAAGGAAGTATGAAGCAGGCCAGCTGATTGGAAAAGAGATCAAAGAAGTGACTGAACTGAGAATCTCTGAGCAAGATGAACTAGAGATAGTTCACAATAACAATGTTTTAGAAACCCTTACTACTAAAGAGGATGTTCTGGGGTTAAGTTTTGAAACATTAAGAATGATCTGCAAAATGGAAATCAAATACAAATATGATGATCATAAGGTTGTAATATCCTACTTCAACAACAAGATGGTGGCAAGAGTGAAAGAACTTTCAAGTCTGAAAAACTGATTATCAAGTATCTAAGCCTAAGGGGAAGTATTGTTGAGTCTAGTCCTGATAGGTCTAGATATATTGTATAGGCTTAGAACTTTAATCAATCTTTTGTAATAAACTTTTGTAAATCATTATCTTAATGTATATTTTATATGTATAAGTTAACCCATAATTATGTTGATTTATATGTGTGATTGCATGTTTAACGCTATAATTAGTCAATTTCACAAAATTGACTAAGTGTAAGAAACATCTACGGATGAACATTTGTGTTCTTCCGTAGATAATCTTCTGAAACAAAGTAAAGTGAATCCGGGGATCTTCTGCAGAAGAACAACTTGTTGCACATGAAGTCAACCAAGTGAAGACCCCTACGGAAGGTATAACTTCTACGGAAGACTAATGATCTACAGAAGACCAACACTTGCATGTACTTCAACAAGTACATCAAGTCAACAAGTCAAACTTTGAGTGATGTCATATAGTCAACTCCTACGGACAACTTTAACTCAGTCAGAGAATGTGTCATAACATTCTCTAAGTATTTTTCTTACCATGATAAGAAAGTTACTGTTTCCAAGAAATTCACTGTTACCCTAACAGTAAATCCTAAGCCTATAAATACAACGTATAGGCTCATACTTTTAGACACGACTGAATCTCTAACAATATGACAATCAATCACGAACAAACCCTAGTAGCTGCAACAAATTTTACACTAAAATCATCAATAGAATCATAGCAATCATCATTATTAGCAATAATTTTTTGTTCATTTGTAATCATTAATATGTTTTTAATGAAATACTTTTGAATCAAATCTTGTTTTGTTCATTCATTGCACTTAATTCTTCTGTTCCTCATTATTACTTATTATTATAATTCTTATTTCGTATTCAATCAATCAAACAACAAATAGTGATAATTCTACGATCATTATTCGAATTCAATCAAACCTGATAATTCATGATTACGATCCTTGGATTCACACTTGCGCATTTATGTCTTGGTGATAGACCCTTTCTACCTACAGCATCATATCTTTGTATAAAATATTTCTAGTGTTCAGATTTTCCTATTTCAGTCAAATCTGTGACGATGCGATTAAAAAAAACAATGTGCATCCTGTACCACTGTCTGAAGAAAATCTCATCGTACACCGGTTCTGGAGCAAAGTAATCATTCCACAATCGTGCGTCTTCGTCCTTATAACCTCTATCTATCTTTCGCACTTCTTACATTGTCGGTAAGAACTTCCTACTACTTCTTGGTCAAGCTCAAACAACCGATTAGCAAGCTCTTCGATATCATCATAAATAAGATTTTAAAATTCTTATGTGTGCATCTGAGGAATATTCATGGGTATTCTATCATCATCTATGCTCATTTTCAAAATTTTGGATTCAAAATATTCGTGTGCAAAATGAGTGAAGTGTTGTAGTGATTGTGGTGTAGATTTTGGTATTTAAATATTACCAATTATCAACTTTGAGATGCATTATAGGTTGTACTTAAGCTTTAAAAGGTTGTATCCATATTTTTTTTCTTTCTTTTTAATTTTTATTTATTTTAAGTTTAACCTCAATACTTTTATATCTTTAACAACTTAACCCTTATATATTTTCACTTTCAACTTTGAATCCCTATATTTTTCATCTTTACCAGACTTTTCATTTTATGTTTCGGATTAAATTTTACGAGTTAACACGCCGCAATATATGCGTGTAGTTTAGAATTTTTACTACTATTTATTTTCAGTTTAACAGTGATGTCATAACGCGCGGATCTTATATTAACTTAGCTATTGTTTTAATATTTTATGTTTCACGTTTCGGGTTCAAAATTTTTTTATGTCTACTTTCCTTTCGGTTTTATTTTTTCATTTTTTATTTCTTTTTTAGTACAAGTTTTTCCGGTGTTGGTGGTCACCTATGATGGTATGAAATTGAGGCATCTGACATGGTGTTACGTCTCCCATCGCAACGCGGGGGTTTAATACTAGTTTATACAAAGAACAAAAACTAGCCGTTAGAATACAGATGAAAAAAAACTAGTCGTTAGAATAAAGATGAAAAAACTAGCCTTTAGAACAATGACGAAAAAACTAGCTGTTAGAATAATGACGAAAAAACTAACCGTTAGAAAAAGACAAAAAATAATGGCCGTTAGAAAAAAGAAAAAAATACTGGCCGTTAGAAAAAAGACAAAAAATACCGGCCGTTAGAAAAAAATATAAAGAATACCGGCCGTTAGAAAAAATATAAAGAATACCGGCCGTTAGAAAAAAATATAAAGAATACCGGCCATTAGAAAAAATATAAAGAATACCGGCCGTTAGAAAAAATATAAAGAATGCCGGCCGTTAGAAAAAATATAAAGAATACCGGCCGTTAGAAAAAATAT
>BJCM01153706.1:12443-29563 GCA_018326385.1 Flaveria bidentis | reverse complement strand
TTCTAATTATTTTAACCTTGTGATCAATTTGATTTTCTATTTTAAGAATAAAAGATTTTAATGTTTCAGTAGTTTCATCTTTAGTTCTTAAAAAGAATACCCATGTAAATCTTGTAAAATCATCAACTATCACAAGGCAGTATGATTTCCTTCCAATGCTCATTATACTTGTGGGACCAAAAAGGTCCATGTGCAATAAGTTTAATGGAGTAGTGATAGAGTTAACACCTTTGGATTTGTGAGATGTTCTTTGTTGCTTCCCTTTTAGGCATGCAACACAGTTATCTTTACAGAAAAATTCCATTTTGGGCAAACCATTTACCAAGTTATTTTTAGCCAATTTATTCATTGTCTCAAAATTTACATGACACATACGTTTATGCCAAAGTGTTGACTCATCACTATCAGCTTTGGAAAGAAAGCATGATCCTTCACCCATTGGGGAAGCATTGTTCATATCCAGCTTGTACATATCCCCTTTCCTGGGAGATCTAAGAAGCACCAATTCCTAAGGAATGGTCATCCCTGGTTTAAGGATAATGCACTTATGTTCTGTGAAAAGCACTTGGTGCTTTTGATCACAAAACTGAGAAACACTTAACATATTGTGTTCGAGCTATTTGATAAAGTGAACTTTGTCAACTTTTAACTTACCATTGGATATACTCCCTCTGCCAGAAATATATCCTCCGGCCTCACCTCCAAATTGGACATGACCTCCATCATAGTTCTGAAACTATTGAAGGAGAGCTCTGTTCCCTGTCATGTGCCTGGAGCATCCACTATCCACAATCCAGACATTATTGTTCTTGTCATATGGATGTCCCTGCACATAAGATGAGATTGTTAGTTTTGATTGGAAACCCAAGCCTTTTTGGTCTTGGGTTCTTCCAATGATAGTGACATAATTGAACCAAAAGATATGCATGGAGGTTCAAATGATTTCTTTGAAGAAGAGGTTTGGGCTGCAGCATCTTCCTTGAATTCCAATCCATCCTTTGGTTGATCATAGAGGATGAGCTTGTAGAAATTTTTGCAGCAGGGCATTCTTCCGAAGCTTCTTTCTTTTTGGAAGAAACCTTCAACAACTTTTCTTCCAAAGCAGTCTTCTTCTGGGATGGTTTCAAGGGAGCTTTCTTGTTCTTGCGAACTTTGGTAGCTTTTGCTTCCGAAGCCATTTTCCCTTCGGAAGAAAGATTTTCTTCGGAAAGCAACCTTGCTTCGGAAACCAACTTTCCCTTCTTCATCAATTGAACTGTTTGATAAGGTCCAAATGTGAAACCTTCCCTGACTCCTTTTCTAGCATTATTTGCATAATGTGTGCTTGCAGGATTATAGTAACAATCTTTAGCCTTGTGGTTTTGCAGACCACACATTATGCATGTAATGTTAATCTTTTGGGAATGTGAGGGTTGCTGTTTCTTGGGTTTTTCTCTTAATTAGCAACTTTTCCCTTCAACTTCTGATCCTTTGGTAGGACAAGAGTGCTGGTATTACACTCCTTTCCTGAATCAGAAGTACCTAACACTTGGAATCCGGCTAAGATAAAGACACCTTTATTCTCTTTGGGTCAATCTTTAACTTGGACTTAGTCACTTTCTTGGTGTTCTTCTAGCAGCTTTAGCTCTGCTTCTTCTAGCCTTAGTGGTTAGGATTTGATCCTCACTGAGAGAGATGGGTATATCTACCGGTTTCTTCCCTATGGTTGCCACTATTGTTGCTTCATCCTTCAACTATAATGAGGTAGGGTCAGCAATTGGAACCTCTTGCTCCTCAGTACCACATCTAGGTTGTCTGATAGACTCATAAGAGTGTGATGGAACAATTTCATTGGTTCGTAACCCTCCTTTGTTCTGATAATAGAGTTTGGAGTGGGAGGATGATGCAAGAATAGCTTGGAAGTTCTACTCAGAAATAGCATGCTTCCTGGCTTAAGCCTCAGCAGTGACAAGCTGGGCTTGAGCCTCAAACAATTTGGATATCAAATCTTTTATTTGAGTCTTGTAGTTGGTGTGTTCATGTTTTAATAGGGACACAATTTTCTCTAACTCCTCAATTTTCTTTTGGTAGTTAGATTCAGCCCTTTTAAAATTAGATTTTAAGATATTTAAAGACTCAATATCAGATCTAATTTCCATATTGTAATCCTGATATAATTTAACCTTACCTATATAGGCAGGAGTATAGAGATGTTCATATACCTGGTTATCATCTCTTCCGGCCATGAGAGCCTGAGTAGGAGTCACATCCTGTACTATGAAACTCCAATCAACTTCTTAAGTCATTGCAGCTGTTTCAGTTGACTTTTCAGTGAGCTTTGAGGTTGAGGGATGTGTGGAGGCCTGTGAGGTTCCTGGGTTGTTCTTGGGAGCCTTGCAAAGTGACCAAGTTGGTTACGGTTGTAACATTTTGCCTTGATCTTGTCGAACCCAAACTTGCTAGCAGTTGGGTTTTTAGGGAAATGCCTTCCAGTTCTCTTAAAGAACTTCTTCGCTCTGTAGGTTAAAAGAGCCATCTGTTGGACTATGTCCACGTATTCTACATCATCTGGACTAAAACACTGTAGATCATCAAAGCAATATTGAAAATCACTAGAGTGTCCACTTCCTGAGACAAAGGCATAGCTTTCCTGAAAGGAATTGTGCTGAGCCTGTTAAGACCTTGGAGTCTCAGGGAAAGTGATGTATGGTCCAGAAGAGCAGGATGACTGCTGGTGGTAAGTCAGGCAGTGCATAGGTTGTGGAGGTATTGAGCCTTTAGCAACCATTAAAGCGTTGCTAGCAAGAAGACTCATGGGTCTGCTTGTTTGGTGGCCCTTCTTACTCTCCATCTCTAGGCGATATTCATCAAGGATGCCATAGAGTTCAGTCATAGTAAGAGTGTTCAAGTTTTTTGTCCTCTTGATAGAGACACAATAGAATGTCCACGCATTTGGAAGAGCACTCATGAACTTTCTAGTAAGATCTCTAAGTTCAGGAGTGATCTTCACAGACTGAAGAGAAGAAATAAGATCCATGTACCTGAAATACTGCTGGCTGAGGGTCTCTCCAGCAATATAAGTGAAGTTCACGAACTGCTGCTTCAGTGAGTCCTTCTTGGAGTCATTGGAGCTTGAATACATCTGAGCAAGTGCATCAAACAATTCTTTGGCAGTCTTACAATGCTCAAACCCCACCATAATGGAGTTCGGTATTGCAGTTATAAGAATGGTCATAGCATTGTTGTCGATGTCCATCTTCTTTCGGTCCTCGTCAGAATAATCTTCAACAACTTTTTCTATCATGGCACCGTTTCCTCCAGGTGAAGCCACCTTGGGTTTGTATGGGCCGTTGACAATGGAGTTCCATATTTTGATGTCTTGGTATCTGATGAAGCCTTCCATTCTTCTGCTCCAAGTCCTGAAATTTTCAAGAGTAATGATGGGAGCTTTTGTCATAGTTCCCATCTGTACTTCGGATTTATTAAGGGCTATTTTTGAGTGAGTTGTGGGGAGGAGTGAAAAACAAGTTGATTTGGATGGTAAGATCTCACAATCAAGAGCCTAAAAAGCTCTGATACCAATTGCAGGAACGGTTTATGTCACTAACACTTTGTTTTTCTCTCGAACTCACTTGAACAACACTCGGATAAAGATAGAGTAAATAAGAGTTGATCACAATATAATAAGTAAAAAGGAACACAAGAAGTAATTTTCAAGGTACTTGCATATATTGTTTCTCAACTCAAATATTACAAGACTCTTACAAGTAGTATGTTATGAGTTACAATGAGAAACTATATAAATACTACCTACAGCCGGATATACTTTGATACCAGCTGGGATCCTATAACTAAAGCCTATACTACAAAACTATAGTTTAAGGTATCTCTAATAAAGTCTTATATGAGATATGGTAGTCAGGACATGTCCCTGACTTACCTTTTTGTCACCAACTAAGGTTGGTAACTTGTATTATCATAAAAGGTGAACAGTGGAATAAAGTATAGTCAACTACATGGGTCTTTGAGAAGATGCCTTATAGAATCAGAGGTCTGCAGCGGAATGTCAGAGACCATACTTATGTCCACTGGTTCATAGTAGTGTCTTCCGAAGGTTAAATGGCTTCGGAAGAATAAGTACTTCCGAAGCCACTTTTACTTCAGAAGAGGCTACTTCTTCCGAGGCTTGAAAGCTTCTTCTGTCTTTATACTTCGGAAGTAGTCTTCTGAGTTCATCTACTTTGGACTTGATCTTCTGAAGTAGATTCCTTGTCTTCGGAAGTAGAGTTTGTCTTCGGAAATTGATCTTTCATTTTGTCTTCAGAAGAACTCTACAGCCTTCGGAAGTTCTATGCTTAGCTTCGGACACCTTTGTAGGTAGCACCAAAATTGTCTAATTAATTTGGTTTTGGTTGCACCAGCCTTATTCTTGATCCAAAAACCTTTATGAAAGCAGCTAAAGATAGGCACAAATCGTACGATAAACGACGTGGACCGATTGAGTTCCAGGTGGGTTACAAAGCTATGTTGAAAGTCTCACCTTGGAAAGGCATCATTCGGTTTAGGAAGCGGGGCAAGTTGAGCCCAAGATACATAGGGCCTTTCCGAATTATTGCTCGAGTAAGGGAGGTGGCCTATAGGTTGGAGTTGCCTAGTGAGTTAAGTGGAATTCATCCGACATTCCATGTATCTCACTTAAGAAAGTGCTTAGCCGAGGATGATATGGTCGTACCATTGGAATACATCAAGATGGATGAACGGCTCATTCCATGTTTCGGGGATGAAGCCTATATAAGGGGGTGGACTTGTAACGCCCGGAATATAGTCGAAACGAGTCAATTAATAGTAATGGGCTTAGCCGAGATTATTTAAAAAAAATAAGTGGGTAATGGAGTATGGACCGAGTAGACCTCGTCGGATATGTGTTTGGAAAGTTTAAGGTCCCGAGAACACCCAGTATATATAAACGGATCAGCTTGAGCAGCTCTCATTTGTAACTCAACACCCCAAATTCTAGAGAGAGAGTGTAGAGAGAGAAAGTGGAGAGAATTGAAGATTCAAGGCTTGGTTGATCACGATATTTAAGATCGGGGTTCGTGGGCATCCAATCAACAAGAAAACACCAAGATTCCAGGTAAGAAACATCATTAATCTTTCATTTTGATGTAAACCTGGATTCTAAGGCTTGGGTTTTTGAAAGTG
Organism: Flaveria bidentis; assembly: GCA_018326385.1. Classification (NCBI taxonomy): domain Eukaryota; kingdom Viridiplantae; phylum Streptophyta; class Magnoliopsida; order Asterales; family Asteraceae; genus Flaveria; species Flaveria bidentis. Next base: position 24,382 of record BJCM01153706.1, on the reverse strand, counting down.
GCAAAGATTCACCCAAAACTCACGTTTTTGTCTAAGAAAACATGTAAAAAGCTTAGATATTGCTTCATGGATGATAAATCAAGGTTTTGGGTGTAAAAGATTGAAGTTTTGGGTCAAAAATGGGTTGGTTCGTAATTTTAAGCCCGTTCTACGAAATTACAGGTTCATCTAGCGAAATTGCATAGTCGTCCAGTGAAAGTATGAAAGCTTCCTGCGAAACTATAGTTTCGTATGTAGTTTCACAGACATGGTTTTCCAACGAAAGTTGGGCAAAACTGGCAGCGAAACTGGCACCGAAGATGCCAGCAAAACTGCTGGCGAAACTAGAAGCGAAACTGCTGGCGAAACTAGTAGCAAAACTGCTGATCTTGCAGCGAAATTAGGCAGAAATTAACTCCTTTGAGTGTTAACTTATCTGCAGGCTGAGTAGTGCAACGCTTGCTTTGACAGCTAGATTGAGAAGCTACTCATCGAGTCAAGGTGAGTTCTAGATCCCTATTTTAAAGGTTTTGAATTAGTTTGGGCCTGGAAATGCATACTACATATACGTTTTAAAGGACGAAGATTTTACGAGTTTTTAATGGGAAGATAAAAATTTTTATATGGAAAGGTGCTATATAAAAGTGTTAAAAAATTTTAATGCGATCCCAGCCAGGGGCATTGCTCCTTGGACCACACTAGGGGCTGCTACCCCTAGGACCCCGCTATTAGGGGCTACTGCCCCCGAACCTCCGCTGTTCCACGGAGGATTAGTTATGTTTGATAATGACTTATGCTTGTGGTGCATATGTATATGTATGTGAATGTGCGATACATGATGTTTATGATGCATGATGTTTATGATGATGTGTGATGGTATATGTTATGTATGATGATGTTATGCTTCTGTATGATTTCTTTTCTTATGTTCCTTACTACGTATTATGATGTGACTTTACGTGTTGTTATTATGATAATGAACGTAAAGTATTATCTTAACAAAATGAAAGATTTTACATAATGAAAGTGGAATATAATGAATGAACAAATGAAAGTCTTGCAAGCAAAAGAAAGTAGGTTGACAACTCATTGAGAGTTGTTAGCTCGACTGTGTGTTTACAGCGTGCGATCTTGGCTAACCGTTAAGGGTTCACACACACAGGGGGAGTTAGTCTATATGACTACTCCATACGTGCGATATGTGCGATATGGGGTCCTTGTTGCTTAACCCCATATGATATAGCTTTGTGCTCAAGAGGGGGGGGGGGTTATGTACAGGACCTAGATAGAAGTGAAAGATAATAAATGTACAAAAAGTGCGATAAGTATGAAATGTGCGAAATGTACGAAACGAACGATGACGAAGATAATAATTATTACCTTGATGTACATATGATGTGTGATCACATGCGATAGTAAAGAAAATGTTTTAATGAATGAAAGGTAATATAATGTTTTTATAAAACTAGATCTCACTCAACAACGCTGACTTTTATGTGTTTCAGTTGGCAGGTAAATGTTGCTGAGGATGGCACGGGGCGACTATTTGGCTCTTTTTGGATGGCATTCTTTTGTTTGATGTTTTTGCATTGTATTGTGAACAACTGATATTGTGTAATGAATGATTGTATTATTTTGCAACTTTGAAATGAGTAAGTTACTTAAATGTTTCCGCTGCTTGGTTTTAGTAAAGTTAATGTAAATGTATGTTTTATGTGTGATGATTGACCAACTATGAGCGTCCAGAGAATGGGGACTTACACAACTGAAACATCAACTGTGGCTCAAGAAGTTGACTGGAGCTTCATGGTACATGATATGACTCCTACTCAAGCACTAATGGCTAGAACTGACGACAGCAAGGTATGAACACCTATATACTCCAGCCTATATGGCTACAGTTAAGTTATATCAGGACTACAATATGGAAATTAAATCTGATATTGAGTCTTTAAATATCTTAAAATCTTATTTTAAAAGGGCTGAATCTGACTATCAAAAGAAAATTGAGGAGTTAGAGAAAGTTGTGTCCTTGTTAAAACATGAACACACAAACTACAACACTCAAATCAAGGATTTAATATCCAAATTGACTAAGGCTCAACCCCAGCTTATCATAGCTGAGGCTCAAACCAGGAAGCATGCTATCTCTGAGCAAAACTTCCAAGCCATTCTTGCATCATCCACTCACTCAAAACTTATTTACCTAAACAAAGGTGGGTTGGGAACCAATGAAATTGCTTCACACACTCTTGTGAGTCTATTAGACAACCAAGATGTGGGACTAAAGAATAAGAAAGTTCCCTTGAAACCTTCTGAGAAGAAGACTGGTTCACAAGAAAAGGTGGTGAAGGTATCTTCTGAAGAAAGAAGCTTTAGAAGAATGCCATGTTGCTCAAGCTTCAACAAGCTCATCTACATTGATCAACCAAGGGATGGACTAGAAGATCAAAGAAGATGTTGCAGCCCAAAGCTCTTCTTCACAAACTCTCATTGAACCCCATGCATAACTTTTTGTTTGATAAAATCCTTATCATTAGAAAAGCCCAAGACCAATAAGGCTTGGTTTTCCAATAAAAACTAACTTTCTTCAGCTTATGTGCATGGACATCCATATGAAAAAAATAATTATGTGTGGATTGTAGACAGTGAATGCTCCAGGCACATGACAGGGAACAAATCTCTCCTTTAATAATTTCAACATTTTGTTGGAGGTCCTGTTCAATTTGGAAGTGAGGTTGGAGGATACATTTAAGGGAGAGGAAGTGTATCCAACGACAAGTGAAAAGTTGACAAAGTTCACTTTGTCAAACAGCTTGAACACAATCTTCAAAGTGTTTCTTAGTTCTGTGATCAAAAGCATCAAATGCTTTTCATAGAATTGGTACTTCTTAGATCTACCAGGAAAGAGGATATGTACAAACTGGATATGAACAATGCTTCCCTATTAGGTGAAGTATCATACTTTCTTTCCAAAGCTGATGGTGATGAGTTAACACTATGGAATAAACGAATGTGTCATGTCAATTTTAAAACCATGAATAAATTGGTTAAAAATAACTTGGTACATGGTTTGCCTAAAAATGAATTTTTCTACAAGGATAACTGTGTTGCATGTCTGAAAGGAAAGCAACATTGAGTATCTCATAAATACAAAGTTGTTAACTCTATCATCACTCCATTGACTTATTGCACATGGATCTTTTTGGTCCCACAAGTATAATGATCATTAAAAGGAAATCATATTGTCTTCTGGTTGTTGATGATTTTACTAGATTCACATGGGTACTTTTTTAAGAACCGAAGATGAAACTGCTAAAACGTTAAAATCTTTTATTCCTAAAATTGAAAATCAAATTGATGACAAGGTCAAAATAATTAGAAGTGATCAAGGGTCTAAGTTTAAGAATCAAGTTCTTAACTCATTCTATAACTCAAAAGGGATTACCAGACAATATAGTGCTCCTAGAACTCCTCAACAAAATGGTGTTGCTATGAGGAGAAACATGACACTTATTGAGGTTGCTCGAACTATGTTAGCTGATTCAAAACTGCCTCTAACATTCTGGATAGAGGCAATCAACACTGCATGCTATGTGCAGAATATAGTTCTCATAGTAAGCCATATGAAAAAATCCCTTATGAGCTATGGAACAAGAGGCCAACGTTCATTGGCTTTCTATGGTCCTTTGGCAGGAGGTGTACCATACTTTATACAAAGAACAATTTGGAAAAATTTGCTGAAAAGTTGGATGATGCTATCTTTGTTAGATATTCCTCCAACTTTATTTCTTAGAGAGTATATAACATTAAAAATCAACAATTTGAGGAATTATCCAACATTGTTGTTAATGAGCACACTCCTTATGTTACGGGGAATGACCCTAATCATATATTTGATTTAGGATTATTTCCAAACTATTCTAGACCTTCTTAAGAGAATGTTTTAGCTGGAAAAGATACTCAAAGTTACTACAATGACGACCAACTGTTTGAGTTAGCCATACCTATTCCAAGTTCTCTAAGAGCAGCTGAAAATCAAGCTCCCACTATTATTAGATTTGATAGTATGACTATCTCAAGAGATAGTGGAGCTTCAACAAGTTGTCAGCCTAGTGAGCCTCAACAGTCATCCGGTGACACTACATAACACCAAGCTGATGGAAGTAGCATTTTAAAGGAACACGAAACTGTTAGTGCTACTTCACAGCCAAGTGATAATGATGATGTTTCTCATTCATTCAATAAATCCTCTTGAATGAGTTTGAAACAACAACTGATCCAAGTGTTCAAGCCACTGGGCCAAACATATCAAACCTGGATCTGTCTCTACAATTGGATGTTATCCCATGGCTCTGAATTCATAACACTCATCCAGCTGAGAACATCATTGGAAAAGTCTTCGAAGGTATGAGAACAAGGAGACAATATCATAATGGGAATGTCTACCTGTACTCATGCTTCTTATCCAAGATGGAACCTAAGAAAATAGAAGATGCCTTAAAAAATAGTAGCTGGGTTGAATTAATGCTAGAGGAGTTGCTTCATTTTAAAAGACAAAAAAGTTTAGAACTACCATCCGGTTAAGTACCAATAGGCACCAAATGGGGTTTTAGGAACAAATGAGATAATAGAGGCTTGATTATAAAGAATAATACAAGACTGGTTGTTCAAGGATACACTCAAGAGGAAGGAATTGATTACACTGATATCTTTGCTCCCATATCAAGACTTGAGGCAGTGAGGATCTTTCTTGCTAATGCTGCATCCAAGAATTTTACTGTCTACCAACTTGATGTCAAGTATGCTTTTCTATATGGAATATAGATACGGAAGTCTACATATGCTAGCCTCCATTTGATGACCCATAACACCCTGACTATGTGTGCAAATTTGATAAAGCTCTCTATGGGTTGCACCAAGCACCTAGGCTATGGTATGAGACTTTGTCTCAATTTCTCATGAAGAATGGTTATACCAGAGGTACCATTGATAAGACCTTATTTATAAGGAAGTCTGGGAAATACATTTTGCTTGTCCAAGTCTATGTTGATGACATCATATTTGGTTCTTCAAATGACCAAATGCGCAAAGACTTTAAGAGAATTATGAAGAAGAAATTTGAGATGAGTTCCATGGGAAAAATGGACTTTTTCCTTTGAATTCAGGTAAAGCAGATAAAGGAAGGGTTCTTTGTCAATCAATCCAAATATGTATCTGACATATTGGAAGGATTTGATATGAAAGATTGTAAGCCAGCAAAGACTCCTATACCCAGGAACCACAATCTTTGTCCTAACTCTAAGGGAGAGGATATTGATCAGCATCAGTATAGGGCAATTATTAGGTCTTTGATGTATCTCGCAACAAGTAGACTATATATCATGTTTGCAACATGCATTTGTTCAAGATATCAGGCTGCTCCAAAGTTGTCTTACCTAGTTTCTACCAAGTGAATCCTTAGATACCTTAAAGGAGCACCTAAATTAGGTCTCTAGTATCCAAGGAACTACAATTTCAATCTCTATGGCTATTCCGATAGTGACTATGGTGGATGCAATATCAACAAGAAATCCACATCAGGAGGATGTCAATTTCTTGGTGGAAGGATCATCTCATGGCAATGCAAGAAGAAATCCTGTGTCTCAACTTCAACTGCTAAAGTTGAATACATTGTTGTTGCTAGTTTCTATGCTTAGCTACTGTGAATTCAAAACCAAATGTTAAACTATAGATTTAACTTCATGAGAACTCCTATCCATATTAACAACAACAGTGCAATCTCCATTACTAAAAATCCAGTCAAGCACTTCAAGACAAAGCATATTGATATCATGTACCATTTCATTAGAGATCTTGATGAAAAAAATTAATTAAGCCAATCAAAGTTGATTCAAATAAACAATATGCTGATATGTTCACCAAGCTTTTGATGAACAAAGATTCAAGTATCTTATTACGGCTATTAGGATGATAAACATTGATTAGTCTATCTCTTTGAAAACCTTTTAAAAATGTCTTGTCTTTGTCAAAACAATCTAAGCCCTGGTGCAAAAGGATTTCTTTAAAATTTCTCTAAGTAAAAATTCTTCCGAAGGGGAATTAACCCTTGGAAGATATCAAATATATATTTCGAACCAAAATCCCATCATGGAAAATCTTCCTCTCGGAAGAGTTTTAGGCTCAGAAGAAGTGATTGATACAATATCAAATCTACTTCCGAAGCTTATGAGCTCTTTCACTCGGAAGGCAATTTTACTCTCGGTCGGAAGTAAGGAATTTACTTTCGGAAATAAGATTGGCTTCATAAGAAGACTACCTTCGGAAATGATTATACTCGGAAGAAAAACTTATTATGGAACGAAAATCTTTTGGGCCCCATATTGTAGAAGATAAAGATTTTATTAGTGATGTTAGAATTTTTAATTGGATTTGACCTTACCGCCCCTGTTACATCATACCCCAAACCATCTTTTCACATTATCCATTCGCCATTTTCACCCAAAAGCATTTTTCATCTCCATTTTACCTAATATAAAGCTTACTTCTATCCTTCTCACAAAAAATGACACTTAACCCTCAGCATAATCAAGTCACACTCTTGGATTTGTCCACGGATGCCGGCTTCTAAGAAATCATCTCCTTCCTATCCCAGTGACTAGTTCACAACCCTAACTATCAACCCCACCGTGTATTCAAACCACATGGCTGAATGTTGGGGGAATAGATAGATTACAACCCTAAATGGAGTTAGGGTTATGAAGTCAAGCATTTGTGGTCAAGAGTTGATCATTTATGAATAGACCAATAGGGAGCATCTGGAGCTCCATGATGAAGGATATCCTATGGATTTCCCCAAGATAGACATTGACATAACATATACCTTAATGGGATATGGCGGTGATGTCAGCAAGTCCACAGTTTACAAGTTCAACTTCTCTTACCAATGGAAGTTCCTGCTGCACATTGTCCTTCACTACTTGTCAAACAAGTTAGGGGGCTGGGATCAAATCCCATACGAACTAGGATGCCTAGGTCATGGGTTGATAAGAAGACTTAGATTCAATTATTCCAGATTTGTGCTGACCAATTTAATGGGCAACCTTCAAAGTGAGACATTCTATATGTATCCTAGGTTCATCCAACACTTCATCAACTATGAGTTGGGGCAAAGCAAGCTTGTCTGTGTAGCTACTTTGCCAGTCCCTCAGATGACGCCGATCATCTTTAGGATTCTAAAGAAGATGTCCACCAACTTCACCGTAAGACAGACTCCACTTCTTCTAGGCATGATTGAGCGCATAGATCTTGGTGACATCCCTGTTAACCCCACAGGTGATGAACCCACACTCGCAACAACCCTCATAATGCGAAACCTACCTTCTCACCCCATCAAAATTACATACCAGAGACGTCCCAAATGAACCCTTGTTAAATCTACTCTAATGGAATAAGTCCCTCATGTTCAAACCAAAAAGAGTAGAGCGGAAAGATGGGCTCCCACTCAGTTAAAGGTCCCACCTTCCTTCACTGTTGACCTCAATATGGATTTTGAGTCTCCTCAGTCTCAAACCCATGAGCTCGATAGCCAAGCTGACACCCCTCAGCATGAGTCCCTATACTTTTCTTAGCAGCCTAAACAAGACATGTTGAGCAGGAAGATGTGCTCCTACTACCATTAGAGGACTTAATTAAGTTAGAGAAGGAAACCTTGCTACATGTTGAGCAAAAGGAGGCAGTAAGGTTGGTCTTAGAGGAAGAAAGTGAGAGAAAGTAAAGAGAGACTGATCTACAGCTAAGGAATGAAATAATATCTTTCCTAAGCTCTAGGGGATTTTCTCTAGAGGAATTGACTCGTCACAAAAATGACATGATCTTGTGGCTTTTCAAGAAAGAGCAAGATCAAATAGAGAAATAGAGAAAGAAAGCTACAAGGGAGAAACTAAGGGAGAAGAAGAAAAATGAGGAAGAAGCTAGACTCGCTGCTATCAGGAAGATAGGTGATAAATCCTGGATGAAGGATTATCTAAAATCTCATGACTTCTCTGGCAGGTAGGTAGGCCCTAAGTCTGAAAAGACCGTGCAGCAACATGCCAGTGACATCAAGGTTGACATTTACACAGGGAAAAGGAAAGATATATATAGAAATGGACAGGGCATGACCTTCAAACCAACACCTCAACCCCAACCTTAACCTGAACCAATCCCTTTCCCTTTTCCCATCAAAACCAAACCTAAATCTGAATCATTCAACCCTGAACCCACACCATCCTCCATACTTGCTTCCTCACCACAACCACCTTAACTACCCATACTCAAACCCAAAACATTATCCAGAACCAAAACATCACTACCTGCCCAATAACCACCCAAATCATCCCCTTAGCCTTCCAAACATCTCTCCTTGGAAGAGTTTAAGGAGATCAAGATGAAACTCATTAAATGTACAACCTTGAGCGACATCTCTTGTGAGGAGGGGTGTGTGAAGCTAACCTATGTTGATGGCTCCTCAAGTTTCCTCACTAGAGATCAATTCCTTGATCTTCCTAGAGGAACATTGGTCCAAGCCATTAAGCTCCTTGGCCTCAACTCTATTCACTAATTTAAGAAGAGAAGAAGCTAAGAAGAAGGCTGGTAACTCTGTTGGATGCAAAGAAAAGGGATAGAGTACCAAATCAGCCCCTTCTGCCAAGAAAGATGATCATCCATTGGAGGTTTGAAGACTCTTCTCACAAATTTGTTGTTGAGAGAGAGAATGGTGAGATGAATAGGCTCAATGCCTCATCTCTGCTATACTTAAGCGGAGCCGACATTGCTGAGTTAGCAGAGAAGCTATTCTCTAACTTCTCCAACTCTGAGATAGCTGCTCATATTAGAAATCATCTGAGCAGTCTTCATCTAGCCGAGCTAACAGATGCGACCAAGATTGAAGAAGAGTTGAAACTGAGAGAGAAGGATGAAAGGGAAGGATCATCAACCAAAGGTAAAGCCTTTCTTCGAATTGTTGAAGGTCATGAACTGGAGTCCATAGTTAGATGGGAATATGACTATAATTTCCGTCAACTAACTCTCTTCAAAGGGTCACAACAAAGGGTGCATATCATTCATAGTGATAGACTGGATCTCCTGTCCACAAATGATCTGTACAATCTTGTCAGCACTACTTTAGGGAAGAATAAAGAAATAGATAAATATCTTCTGTCCTTAGTGATGAAGGTTTTGAGAAGTAGGAATAAGTGAGTTTTTGGTAGCATCAGCCTAGGGGAAGTTTGTTGGATCTAGAAAGGCTGATGCAACTAAAACCAAACACCTAGATAAATTCAGTGCAAGTAATAAAGGTCATATGAAACTAAGGAAAGAACTTCTGAAGGCAAATGGAGTTCTTCCAAAAGGAAAGCCAGAACTTTCGAATATTATGTCTAAACAATCTTCCGAAGGAAAACTACAACTTTCGAAGACAAAGTCTTCTCTCTTGCGAAATCTAAGACTTAGAAGAAACAAAGACAATGACTTCTAAAGCAAAACCAGAACTTCCAAATATTATGTCTAAACAATCCTTGGAAGAAGTAGCCTCTTCTGAAGTATAAGTGGCTTCGGAAGAACAAGTTCTATCGAAGCTAGATAACCTTCGGAAGAACCTACTGTGAACCTGTGGACATAAGTATGGTCCTTCTTACACTCCGCTGCAAAATTCTAAGTTACTACATGGTGCTTTCCTACGCCCATGTAGTTGACCATACTTTATTCCACTGTTCAACTTTTATGAATTAGTATAGTTACTAACTTTAGTTGGTGACAAAAGGTTGTCATGGACATATCATGACTACCTTATCTTAGATAATATTTTATTTAAGATACATTCTCTTTAGCCTTGTAGTATTTGCTTTATAAGGAATAGGCTATGAACGCTCTTAATTCCTTGTTATAATCATTGTTATACTTTAATTTTTTGTCATACTTATTCACTTTTTCTTACTTTATTAACTTCATACTTTAGCTCTTTACCTTTATCATACAATAACTACCATAACATTACTACCGTATTTAGACATAAGTACGTGTGGGAAACTATCATCTATGTTTGGAAAATTTTGATCACTTTGCATCTATGCATGAACACTTGTATCCATGAATGGTATAAACATCCTCGCACGGGCACCATATCATATGTGCATGGTATAAAAATCTACGCATAGACACTATCTTATCTACACATGATATAAAGATCTATGCATAGGCACTATATTATCTACACATGATATAAAGATCATGCATGTTTGGTATAAACATCTACGCATGAGCTTCAACTATTAGCACACATGTCTTTATAGCTACGAAGAGGGAATAACTATGCATAAACAACATATGTGCATGACTTGATCATCTACGCATTATTGAAATCATATGGGTATAAATACGCTCGCCATTGTACATCCATAAGCTTTAACTCTTCCTAACTTAGTATGATCTTTAGATCTAAACATGTTTTTTTGTACAACTTTCGTGCTACAAACATATTATACACATATGCAGACGTAAAAAAACTAGGTATCTATAAATATTTGATTTTTGTTTATTGTATACGTATGCATGATGTAGAATTACCAAACATAATAAACATAAAGAGAGTATGTCATAGTAAGGTCAACCCTAGGTTAAATCATAATAAAGGTAAACTATGGGACAACCTATTATTTGAATCACTAGACGACCGAACCCTTAATAGAACAAGTACTTATGCTAGAGTGAGTATCCATTAAGGTTGTGCACTTCTAAAGTCGAGAACTAAGTTGAATCAAGAACCCTCCTTTTATGGAATACTATTAAGGCAAAGTACCAACATGCAACTGGATACTTCTAAGTTGAGACCTTACTACAAGCTGAATACACTAAAAAAACATATACCGTATTACGTCTAGTACATTTTTCGTGAACTATCTGGATACTAATTCCAAGTACTAGACTATTTACCTTCGCCAAATACTTCATCAGATCTAATAAATCAAAAATTATGTTATCCAATTCATATTAGGGTACAAATATCATTATTTAGTAATAATAAAGACAACCTTTAATATGTATAAATATAGATATATAGTTAATCATTTTAGAATGCATATTAGCCCTATAACCTATCAATCCTACAATAACGCTGGATACATTTGTACCATCTCCTTTTTTAATTCCCATGTCGCCAGTGGCGGAGCTTGAACAATCTCATAAGGGATGTGGGGACGAAATTAAATTTTCTAAGGGGGGCGAACTCGCTATATATATAAAAATTTACACTACTAGACCAAAAAGTTACACTACCGAAGAAAAACAGAGTGGGGCGGCGGCCCCCACCGGCACCTATTAACCTTCACCACTGCAGAATTGTAACACTCAATTGTTTCCCGTCCAACTGAAAGACTTTAAATGATAGGATCAATTGATTCAATCTGTAATGATTTATGTAAACAATTCAAGAGAAACACAAACAATTGTAATCAATTCAAGCAATATCAACAAATTCACAGTTCATTGATATAGCTAGACAATTACAAGAGTAAGAAAGCAGTTAACAATTCAAAACCTTAACCCTCTACTTTCTCTCTAGTCTAAGCTATTTATATTAGAAACTAAGGAACTAACAATTTACAGAACTAGTCCTTATACTAGTACAAAATATAAAATATACAATAAAAGACTAAATTTTAATCTTTCAAGGGTTCTAACAATACTCCCCCTAAGATTTACATTGTCTTCTCAGCATTAGTCTCTATCTTCAATCTTTGACTTCAATCTTCAATCTTTATCTTCTGTCGTCAATCTTTCATCAATCACATTAATGTTCACAATATCACAAACAATGTCAGTAATCTGTGAATGTGATCTTAAATGATTTGAATCGATGAAATGATTTAACTGAAGGTTTGAGTGTTCAGGGGAAAGTTTAAGGGTGTTTGAAGTGTAAATGA
>BJCM01153706.1:0-12423 GCA_018326385.1 Flaveria bidentis | reverse complement strand
TAAGCTATTTATACTAGAAACTAAGGAACTAACAATTTACAGAACTAGTCCCTATACTAGTACAAAATATAAAATATACAATAAAAGACTAAATGTTAATCTTTCAAGGGTTCTAACATTAAATTTTAACACTGATTGGATATTTTGTGAGATACTTAAAATTTATTTATCATGAGTTATTACTTTGGCTATAAATGTTATGGTTGTAATGAATTTATTATTTCTTATAATATACTATACCTAAATGAGATTAATATGTTGGATGTTACTTATTTTTGTATTTGTGAATGTAAAGTGAAAAATGGAAGGACGTGGTAGAGGACGTGGAAAAGGTCGTGAAAGTGGTGTTGGTGTCGTGAATATGACCAAGACAGAATTAGTAGCTCTCATTAACGAGCACTTGGAAGCTACAGTTAACGCTCAAGCTGCTCAGTTTGGAGTCAACGATTACCCTAATTATCAATTACGTAAATATTTCATTAGTCAATTTGTTTCACTAAGCATTTCAAATTGTTAATTTAGGACTGCCAGCATGCATGTATAGAGCAGTTATGGATTGTAAGCCCCACACTTATGGATGAGCTGAACGGGATGTTGGATAAGTGAGATGGTTCGAGAAGACCGAATTGGTCTTCGTGAAATGAAATTGTCCGGTGGTGGACCAAGTGAAGTATGCCACTAGAACACTAGAGGGTGAAGCACTCTCATGGTGGAATGCTCAAGTCCAAATGCTGGGTGAAGAGATGGCGAATGCTTTACCCTAGGAGGAATTCAAGACAATGATGATGGATGAGTATTGTCCTTGCAACAAAGTGTAGAAACTAGAGGCAGAGTTCTGGCAACTGAAAATGGAATCGAGGCTTACACTACTAGGTCTCATGAATTGACAACACCTTGTCTAGGTATGATAAATCCACCAATCAAGAGGATCAAGCTCTAATTGTGTGGGTTGGTGCCAGAAATTTATAGCATTGTGAAGTCCTCAAACTCCGCCACTATCTAGCTTGAAATCCAATTAGCTCATAAACTAAGGGACTAAGCGATAGATCAAGTCATGTTACACAAATGGGGTATGGTGAATAAAAAACCCGACAACAATCACAAGTAGGATAGCTCTCGCAACAAGGGCTTGTCGTCAAACAATCAGCTTTAGCAGCACCATAGTAGAGAAAGTTCAACAATAATTAGAACTTCAACCAGTCATCCTCATCAACTCAAGGACAAAGTGGATGTGTGGGAAAGTATCTAAAATACATTAGATGCAATTACCACCACATTGGTAGGTGTGATAACTTCTGATGCCAATACTGTGGGAATCATGGCACATAACAAAGTACTGCATGGTGAGTTGATGAAGAAACCATAATAAACACACAAAATGCCAAAAGGTTGCTTTGAATGTGGAAAGGATTTTCACTACTAGAGAAATTTCCCTCAGCTAAAGTAGAATGACAATTGTCCTAGTAATAGTGGAAACAACAATAATAACAATGGCAATGGTGACAACAATGGTGGCAGCAATGGTGGAGCTAAGGGAAGATTTATTGTTATGGGTTCAAGTGAGGCTCTAAATGACCATACTATTGAACAGGTAAATTTCGTATGAATGGTCATTATGCTACTATTCTGATCGATACCGGAGATGCTCGAAGTTATATCTATACTATGTTTAGTGGTCTTTTAAGTGATATGGCTTATATGTTGGAATCCAAGTACACCGTAGAATTAGCTAATGGTAAGCAAATTCACTTTACACACATACTTAAGGGTAATAAGATAGAATTGGCTGGACACTTTCGATATTTATCTATGCATGTTATGCTTGAGAGTTTCAACGTGGTTATGAACATTGATAGGCTATTCGAGAAGAAGGCGGAAGTCATCTGTCATTTATGAAATCCTTTCGGTGAAGGGAGGGAAGATTGGTGTAGTGATAGCCATTATATCATTTATGAAAGCGTAGAAGTGGCTACGTAAAGGTCACCTAGCAATATTAGCTCTTGTGATTGAAAAGTAGCAAGAGGAAAAGAAGATAGAGGATATTTCAGTAGTTTGTAATTTTCTAGAGGATTTACCTGGACTACCACCTTATTATCAAGTTGAATTCAGATCGATTTGACTCCTGAGGCAAATCTAATTATTAGAGAACCTTATCATTTAGCAGCAAACGAACTACCAGACATGTCGGCATAGTTTCAAGAGCTGTTAGATAGATGATTTATCTGACCAAGCTAATAATCATGGCTAGCTCCTGTTTTCTTTGTTAAGAAGAAGGATGAAACACTTCGAATGTATATCGATTACATGGAATTGAACAAATCATGAAAGGAAACATCTAAACCTTAATGAGTGCGAGATTGTCAGCATACAATAAGAAAAAACATCTAAACCTTAATGATTGCGAGATTAGCAGCTTACAATTAACACTTAATTTCCTAGACAAATCATGGAAGCTTCGGTGGAAGCCTTAAAACCGGAAAACGTTAAATTTGAATCCTTATGTTGAATGGTCAAGCAATTTGAAGCGAAAGCCGATGGGATTTATTATTTTATGGATAGAGTTTGGGTACCCTTACATGGAGACCTTAGAGACTTGGTTATAAGTGAAGCACACAAGTCTAAGTATTCTATACATCCTGGTTTTGGCAAGATGTGTCATGATCTAAAGGCGCACTATTGGTGGCATAACATGACGATGAATGTAAGAACATACATGAGCTAGTGTTTATCCTTTTCTAAGGTGAAGGTTAAATACAAGAAACCGTATGGGTTTCTACAACATAAGATTCCTTTCTGGAAGTGGTAGCCGATTTCCATGGACATTATTATTAAGTTACCTAGAAATCCTAGCGGGTGTGACATGATATAATAGATTATGGACATACTGACTATATCTGCTCACTTCCTAGCAATCAAAGATACCGATAAGAAGGACAAGTAAACTCAGATTTACTTGAATCAAGGGGTTCCCTCGACATGGTGTAGCAATTTTAATCATTTCGGATCGTGACGCTTGTTTCATATTACATTTTTTTAATCATTGCATAAATATTTGGGTACGTGTTTGGATATGTGCACTTCCTATCATCCGCAGACCTATGGGCAAGCGAGCGTACTATTCAAAATTTGAAGGACATGCTGCTAGCTTGTCTGATTGATTTTAGGAATAACTGGGAATTTCATCAACCCTTAGTGGAGTTTTCTTACAACAATAACTATCACACTAGCATTAAGATTGCATTGTTAAAGGTATTGTATGGACAAAAGTGTAGATCACCAATTTGTTGGCTTGAAGTTGGTGACAGTAAAATGACTAGCTCTGAGTTAGTGGATGAAACTACGGAGAAGATCATACATATATAGAATCGTATCACGAGATCACCAATAGACCTATGTTGACTAGCGAAGGAAACCCTTTGGGTTTCAGGTTGGATACAAAGTATTGTTGAGTGTCTCATCGTGGAAAGTTGTGATCCAATTTAAAAATTCGATTCCGCAAAAGAGTCAAGCTTAATATGAGATATGTTGGGGCATTTGAGATTCTAGAAAGAATTAGTCCTGTGGTGTACTAATTAAATCTACCTAACTCGTTGAGTGAAGTTCATAAGTTTTTTGATGTCATAAACTTTATGAAGTGCTTATCATAAAAGACTTTGGTTGTATCACTCAAGGAAGTACAAATAGACAAACAAGTGTGATTTATTGAAAAACTAGTTGAGGTTATGGATCATGGAGTCAAGACTCTTAAGCAAAGCAAGATACCCATAGTTAAAGTTCATTGGAACTCAATACGTGGATCGAAATTCACGTGGGAACATGTGGACCAGATGAAGCTTAAGTAACCTCATTTGTTCGAAACGTCCAAGACAACCGGCGAAGGTAATGATTAAATTTTGGGGTGAAATTTCTTTTAACATGGGGATGATGTCACAACTCCCTCAATTTGTGTGTGGTAATGTAGTAGACTAGTGATGTAACACAACCATGTAACGCAACTTTCGGGACAAAACTTCTTTCAACACGGGGATAATGTGACATCCGGTAATTTTCTATTAGCAAACTTTGTTAGTTCTGTTAGCTTTTGCATCACGTGTCATGAGAACACACTAGTTGTCGTTGAACATTGATGACGTTTGATAATTAATTTACATAACAAATAATAACTTAATTAATAATTTTGATTATTAATATGTGGTTTTGTGGTTCATGAATTTTGAATTGTGGAATATGATTTATGTGTATTATTGCTAATTAGGTATACTATTATTATTATTGGTTAATAACAGTAATACATGTGTTTTGTAATTAAAATTCTTTAAAAAGTGTTAAAAATATATTTTTTATAATCTTTAAACAAGGAGGGTTTATGGGGTAATTATTACAAAATTTAATATTCTTAAAAAACAAACCGTAGCCCCAAACCCCACCCTTATTCGGCCAAACCCTCCCCACACACAAAATTCTTACGATTTTGAGCAACTACAACAATCATTCATCGATTTTGGCTTGGTTTCAATTTTTATAATGTGTTGGCAAGTGTCATTCCTAATTATCACACGACTAAAGGTTAGATTATTAATTAGTTTCCATGGTTTTTAATTGAAGAACAACCCTAGCTCAATTGGCATTAAAAATTTCAAAATTAAGATTTTTTGTTAATGCTATGATGTTAGTTGTATTGTGTTGGTGCTAGTTTACGTGGATTATGGAAGAATTTCTTGGAACAAATGTATTATTCATACATTACTATAAGTAGAAACTTTTGTTTTTGAGAATTTGGGATTTGATGAATTATGTATGTTTAGTGTGCTTAAACGATTCCTATGAACTAGATTAGGCATAATGTTGATGTATCCATGATTGAATTTGATGAAAGATTGGCTTTTGGGTGTTACTTTCCCGAAAGAGAAACTTTATTGATACGAATATTTGATCTTGTGCATTGGGCATGCATATGGTGCCAAGATCTTGTTAGGATGCTTGTTAACAATGTCTAATGTGTTAGAATGCGTTAGTTGGGTCATTTGATGTTTGATGGGTTATTTGGGAAATCTAGGTTTCATGAGAGATATTGTGCAAAGTGATGAATTTATATTACAAAGTTATGGAATTATGTTTGAGATAAAGTAGGTCATTTTTATGTATGTTTAATGTGTTGATGTAACACCTAGTTATTTTAAAAGTCATGAAAGAAAGAATAAAGTGAAGAAAAATAAAGAAACACAATTTAACCCAAGTTGAGGGGTTAAATGTGTCAATAGGACAAGATGTTTGAAAAAGTAGGTGTAAAAGGTGGTATGGCCGCCTATGTATGATTGAAAAAGAAAGTATTAAAGTTAGTGTAATTGTACGTTTTATGTGCGATGATTAACTAGCTATGAGCGTCTCGGGAACGGGGCCTTACAAGTTGGTATCAAAGCCAAAGTTTAAGTGGAACAGGTAAATTTTCAAAAGAAACCTAAACTTAAAATAAGAATGGGACAAAAGGGAATGGATGCAAGTCCGAGTAGCTGTGTGCCATCAAGTATTTTCTTAATGTTAACTGGTATTACGTGCGCATGTTATGTGGATTATGTGCTATTAGTAGACTTACATACTGATGTAGTCAGGATAGGAAATACTTAGGGTATGAAGAGTAAAGTAAGTGGCTAATCACAATTGAGCACTGTAATTAGGGAGTTACTATACTTGACATAAACTGAGCTATTACCTTGAATGATTGTGTTGGTGTTTGAATCTTATAGCGTGCTTAGAAGATGGCTGGCAGTAGATCTTCTAAGGCTTCGCATGGCGGAGGTCGTGGTGGATGTGGTGCTGAACCACGGGCCATAAGAGGAAGGCCTAGAGATGAAAAGGTGGTTCATGAAGAACCCGAAACCCCTCGTCCGGAGGCTGGGGACGAGAGTGCTAATTTGAGGGCAATAGTGAAGGAGGTTGTCATGGAGGAATTTCATCAGGTCATGCAAACGATCCTACCGTCTGTGGTGACCGATGTGATAAAGGCGGTACGAGAAGGCGTAAGGAAGGAGAGGAGAAGGTCCATGGGAGAAAGAGAGCAACCGGAGATTGAGATGGTTGTCTCTACTGATGAAGAGGAAGAGGAAGTGCTTGTGTCTGAGGTAGCACGAGGCTGTAACTATGGGGCATTTCAAAGATGCAAGCCCCTACCTTTGATGGTAATGGCACTTCTACTGCTAACCAGTGGGTGAGTAAGATGGAAGACGTTCTAGATATTAGCGAGTGTCGGGAGGATCAGAATGTGAAGTTTACCGCCCACTCCTTTGTGGACTCGGCCTTATGTTGGTGGGACAATATTGTCCAAGTTGAGGGTAGAAGGGCTATCAGGAGGATGCGGTGGGCAGAGTTGAAGAAGTTGGTGATTAAGGAGTTTTGTTCTTATAGCGAGTTGGAAAAGGTTGAGAGATAGTTTCTGCAGTTGGAGGCGGGAACCATGACACATCAGCAGTACACCACCAAATTCAACGAGATGACACGGCTGGTTCCGGATCAAGTGACACCTCTGTTGCGAAATATCAAGAGGTATATTCAGGGCATGCTAGCGGATAATTCACAGGCATATGATTGCCGCTCGGCCGAGCACGTGTAGGTTGGTGGTTGACCTGGTGGGAAGACTGTATGACGAGAGAGAGGTGGTGGTGGCTGAGGTGAGCAAGAAGGGTGGTGGTGACCGAAATTTGAATGGGAAACTGTTTGGACGTGGTGGAGCCGCTCCAAACAATAAGGTGGTGAAGGTGGGTGACTAGTGTGTGATCACATCTGGTGTAGGATCGAAGAGATGTGGTAAATACGGGAAGAAGCATTTGGGATAATGCAAGTGGGGATCAAACATTTACTTCAAATGTGGGAAGCCTGGTCATATGGCAAGAGATTGGGAGTTATAAGGTGTTATAACTGTGGGGAAAATGGCCATCTGAGTAGGGATTTTAAGAAGCCAACGGCTGAAAGTTCAGGAGCAAAGAAGGCTGGAGGAGAAGGGCAGAGGGCGAGTTCCAGAGCGTTCAAGATGACGTAGGAGGAGGCTAGGACGGAACCCGATATTGTGTTAGGTACGTTTCTAGTAAACCAAACTCTAGCTTCTATGTTAATCGATTCTGGTGCTAGTAAAAGTCTTCCCACTAGTTAGTAGAAGGTTGTGACATAGAATTGCATGTTAGTAGTAGGAGTATAGATACGCCAGTTTGTTGCTTTCTGTGCTAAATTGCCTGTTAGTAGTAGGAGTATAGATACGCCCTTTGATGTAGAAACTGCCATAGGTAAGTCTACCAGGATTTTAGAGATGATAGAAGGTTATGACATAGAATTAGAAGGTCACAAGTTTCCTATTAGACCATTCGTCATGACCATAGGCGGGTTCGATTTAGTCCTAGGAATGAATTGTTTGGCGGACTACGAGGAGAACATCATGTGTGGCAAAAAGATGATCTAGTTTACACCACCTAATGGGAGTTCAGTGACAGGTTATGGTGATTGGGTCACTACGAATCCGAAAGTGATTTCAATGGAAGTGGCGGGAAAGTGCATAAGGCATGGATGTAGTGCCTACTTGGCCTACGTAAAGGATGTGGATACACCAACACCACAATTGTCTGATGTACTGATGGTGTGTGACTTTCCAGACGTGTTTCCCGAAGACTTACCAGGAGTGCCACCACACCACGAGATCGAGTTCCGGATCGACTTGATACCGGGTGCTCAACATGTTGCTAAGGCGCCGTATCGGTTGGCTCCGACTGAGATGAAGAAGTTGATGGAGCAATTGCAAGAGTTGCTTGATAAAGGGTTCATTAAAATGAGTATCTTTCCGTGGGGTGCTTCGGTCCTATTTGTAAAGAAGAAAGATGGTAGTATGAGAATGTGTATAGACTACCGTGAGCTGAATAAGTTGACAGTGAAGAATTGGTACCCCTTACCGAGAATTGATGATGTGTTTGATCAACTCCAGGGTGCTAGTTGGTTCTCGAGGATGGACCTTCGATCTGGTTACCATCAGTTGAAAGTGAAGGAGCAGGATATTCCAAAAACAACTTTTCACACATGTTATGGACACTACAAGTTTCTCGTTATGTCATTTGGATTGACCAACGCGCTAGGTACTTTTATGGACTTGATGATTCGGGTTTGTCGGCCGATGTTAGATAAATCAGTGATTATGTTTATTGATGATATCCTAATTTATTCGTAGAGCGAGGAGGAGCATGCCGATCACAATTGGGAAGTGTTAGAGACACTAAGAAAGGAGAATGTATCACCCGGTTATTTATTTATTTTGAAGCGGACGAATGAAGAAAAAGAAATAAAGTCCAAAGTCGAGGGACCAAACTCGCCAACGAGAGGAAGTTGGGTATGTGGTGATATTTGTATGGAGAGGGCAGCCATTACCCTCTCCCCACACTCACATTTTCAGCAAACAAAAGAGGAGAAGAGAGAAAGAAGAGAAAAGGGAGAAAAAGTTGGTTCGAGTTGGTTCAAGTGAGCAAAATCGTAGTGTAGCGGGTCAACATGAAGCTCTTCTTGTTGAGGTAATTTGAGTGAGTTCTAAGACCCCTCTTTTACAGGTTTTTGGTCGATTTTTGGGCTGGAATACATCTCAAATCGGTTTTTTGAGTGTGTGTGTATTCGACCCATTTATGTGTGTGTGTATGATTCGTTTGGGTATTGTGTTTGAGATTGTGTGTGCTTGAATGGTGTTGTGGTATGCATTCCTAAGGTTTAGGATGGTTGATTTGGGCTTAGAATGGCTTTGGATGAGTTTGGATGTCAAAAATGGCAGATTGGGTTCGGGATGAACCGAATGAAGGCCATACGGCCGAATGAGGTGCGATTGATGTTCATTCACACGATTGAGGGTTCATTTGTATGACTGGAGGGAAAGTCGCCTGGGGAGTCATGCGACTGAGGGTCCAGTCGCATAAGTGCTCATCCGAATTAGTTTCATTCGCATGAGGTCCATTCGCATTAGTTTCATTCGCATAGGACTCATCCGTATTGAGTCCATCCGCATGAGGCCATTCGCATGGGCGCTCATCCGCATTGGTGTTCATCCGCATGAGGTCCATTCGTATGATGATCAGTCCCATGGAGACCATGCGACTGAAGGGTGTCCATATGCCCGAAAAGGGCTGTTGCACCCGAGGAAAACATAGTTTAATGACTGACTTTCGGGGGAAAGTGCAGATGTAAGTTTTGATGTGGAAGTTCCCATAAGTTCATGTAAGATGACTTTTGAGGTCTTAGAGGTTATTTTTGGCATGATGATGATGTTGCTTGTTTATGCATGATGTATGTTATGTATGATGTTGCCCTGTATGATGATGATAACTGTGTATGTTAATGTTCCTTATTATGATGTATGTTTATCTTTCCATGACTTTATGATGAATGTTAATGAATGAGATGAAGTATTATGTAACGTAAAGTGAAAGATAAAGAGAAGAGGAACATGATGAATGCATGCATTAACGAATGATGAAGTAATGAAAGTCTTACAAGCATTGTATATTGGGACACGCCATTAAAAGGTGTTAGCCCAACGGTGTGCGGGTTCGCTATCTCGGGAGGATGCACATCGGGGTCCTTCTTTGTGATTGACCATTTGTATGAAACCATTGTTGCTTGCCTTAGGTACTTTGACCAGAGGTGCTGGGCACCTTGCATGAAGATCTATTTTAGGCTTAGGTCCAGTACCATGAGCATGAAGGGCATAGCACATGACAATGGTATGCCTGAACTTTACCTTAGGTACTGTGGCCAGAGGTGCTGTGCACCGTGAATGAAGGTCTATGATAGGCTTAGGCCCAGTATCATGAGATTGAAGGGTAATGTTCATGCTGTTGACGAATGAAAAAGATGTAATGATGAACGAATGAATGAAAGTAAGAATGAATGAATGAACGGAAGTTAATGAACGAATGAATGTAAGTAAGAATGAATGAATGAACGGAAGTTAATGAACGACGAAGATAAAAACTATTATCTATGTGTACGTATGATGTGTGATCTCATGGATGAAATGAACGGTTTTAATGAAAGAAAAATATGTTTTATTATAAAACTAGAACTCACTCAGCAACACTGACTTTTATGTGTTTCCAGTTGGCAGGTAATGATTGCTGAGGATGGCATGGGGCGGCTACTAGGCATTTGGATGGCATTCTTTTGTTAATGTTTTTGCATTGTAATGCGAACGAATGATGTTTTGAAATGAACACTTGTATTAACTTGCGAATGCATTTGTAATGATAAGGAAAGTTATTTTATGTTTCCATTGCAACGTTTTATGACTAATTAAATGTAAATTATATGTTTTATGTGCAATGATTTACCAACTGTAAGCGTCTCGGGAATGGGGCCTTACAAGTTGGTATCATAGCCAAAGTTTAAGTGAAATGGGTAAATTTTCAAAAATAAACCTTAACTTAAACTGAGAATGGGACAGAAAGGGAAGGGATGCCAATCTGAGTAGCTGCGTGCCATTAGCTATTTTCTTTAATGTTAACTGGTATTATGTGCGCATGGTATGTGGTTATGTGTTGCATGTAGATTTAAATACAGATGTAGTCAGGACAGGTAATGCTTGGGGTATGAAGAGTAAAGTAAGTGGCTAATCACAATTGGCCAATGTAATTAGGGACTTACTTTACTTAACATAAACTGAGTTGTTCCCTTGAATGACCATGTTGGTGTTTGAATCTTTTAGTGTGCGTGTGAATGGCTGGTGGTAGATCTTCGAAAGCCTCTCGTGGTGGTGGTCATGATGGGCTTGGTGCTGAGCCACGATACAAAAGGAGAAGACCCAAAATGGAGAAGGTGGTTCACGAAGAACCAGAGACCCCTCATCCGGAGGGTGGCGACAAGAGCGCCAATCTGAGAGCCTCAATAAAGGAGGCTGTTGTAGAAGAAGTTCATCAGGTCATGAGACGATCTTACCGTCTGTAGTGACTGAAGTTATCAAGGCTATACGAGAAGGAGAAAGAAAGGAGAGAAATAGGTCCCCGGGAGGACGGGAGCAACTGGAGCCGGAAACGGTTCTCTCTGATAACGAAGAGGAAGAAGAAGAAGAGCCCGTGTAGGAGGTGGCACGAGGCTATAACTACAAGGCATTTATGAGATGCAAGCCCTATGCTTTTGATCGTAACAGCACTGCTGTTTCTACTCACCAGTGGGTGAGGGAAATGGAGGCTGTTCTTGATATCAGCGAGTGCCAGGAGGATCAGAAGGTGAAGTTTGCTACCCACTCGTTTGTGGACTCGGCTCTGTGTTGGTGGGACAACATAGTCCAAGCCGAGGGTAGTTGGGCAATCGGGAGGATGTGATAGTCCAAACTGAAGAAGTTGGTGACTGAGGAGTTCTGTCCTCATAGAGAGATAGACAAAGTTGAGAGAGAATTCCTGTAGTTGGAGGCGGGAACCATGACACATCAGCAGTACACCACGAAGTTCAACGAGATGACACGTCTGGTGCCGGATCAGGTGACCCCTCTGTCTCGAAAGATCAAGAGGTATATTCAGGGTTTGCCACCGGATATTCGCAGGCACATGATCGTTGCCCGACCGAGCACGTTTAGGTCGGCGGTGGATTTGGCGGGGAGACTGTATGATGAGAGAACTGTGGTGGTGACTGATTGTAGCAAGAAGGGTGGGGGTAATCGGAACTGGCATGGGAAGAGGTTTGGTCGGGGTGATGCCTCGACGGGTAACAAGAGGCACGGGTGGATGACCGCCATGTGGTCTCGAGTGCGGGGTCGAAAAGGTGTGGCAAGTATGGAAGGGAGCATAGTGGGGAATGTAGGTTTGGGTCGAACTTGTGCTTCAAATGTGGGAAGGCGGGGCACATGGCAAAGGACTGTCGTACGATCCGGTGCTTTAACTGTGGTGAAGATGGTCACATGAGTAAGGATTGTAAGAAGCCGAGGGCTGAGGGTTCCGAGGTGAAGAAGACGGGAGGTGAAGGACCGAGGGCGAGCACCAAGTCATCCACTATGACACATGAGGAAGCTAGGACGGACCCTAATGTCGTGTCCGGTACGTTTCTGGTGAACCAAACTTTAGCTTCTGTGTTATTAGATTTGGGTGCTAGTAAAAGTTTTATTTCTGCTGCTTTTGGTGCAAAGCTGCCTGTTAGTAGTAGATGTGTTGATCCGCCCTTTGATGTAGAAACTGCCATAGGTAAGTCTACCAAGATTTCGGAGATGATAGAGAACTGTGATGTGGAACTAGAGGGTCATAAGTTTCCTATTAGACCATTCGTAATGACCTTAGGTGGTTTCGATTTGGTTCTTGGGATGGATTGGTTAGCGGACATCGAGGCGAACATTGCGTATCGCAAGAAGATGATTCGTTTGACAGCGCCTGACGGGAGTTCGGTAACTATTTATAGGGATCGGGTCACGACGATCCCGAAAGT
>BJCM01153705.1:0-11309 GCA_018326385.1 Flaveria bidentis | reverse complement strand
CTCTACCTGGTTTTGAGCTCAACCAGCTGGCCAAACTAAAGCTGTTATATGCTGACCCAAGAAAGATGTAAGGCTGGTTTGAGGCTCATTTGAAGAGAGATTACCACACTAGGTGGGTGAACTTCAAACCTGAACAACCGACAAGGTATATCAGACGGTCTAAAGTTGATTCCATTACTAGCAAGCCAAAGATAGTGCTGAAGTGGAGTCCTCCGCACACGATGTCAAGAATCCCTCTAAGGGAAATGCCACATGACTTCACTCCACACTTTAAGTGGTGGTACTATGATTGGAGAACAGGCGAGGCGGTCATAGTTCTAAACAGAGAAGGTAATATGGAAACTATCAGGGTATTTGACCCAATGTGGCTAACTAACTTGTCTTCTGATGATGTCTACATTTTATACAAGTGGCCACTGTTCTATGACGCGCAAGACATTGTTCAAGCCCTCCAGTTCTAAAATGTGATAAGACTCTGCTTTGCATTCGAAATACATGCGGGAGTTACCAAGGAGGAGAAGTATAAGAAATTTGAAGAACTGATGAAGAATGTTAGACAATAGATGTAAACTAGGTCCAAGGGGGAGTTTGTTGATACATATGTACCTAGTTTAGGAGCTAAATGTAAAATGTCTTTCATGTCCTACATATATATAATGAATGGGTATGAATGAAATACAATGTGTGGTTTACGCTTATAATGTTTAATATTTCATTGTTTATTGTGTATTGAACTAATTATATAGGCTTGTGGTTGTTTACATAGTTCTTAGTCAATAATGGTTGAAAAACATGTTTAAACTTAATCGTGTGAAGTTATCATGTGAATGGACCATGCTAATAGACCATAGGCATGAATACTTCATGCTAATGAACCAGTCGCACGAATGAACCAGGAGACTGGATCAGTCACACAATTGTGACATGAGATTGACTCAGTCGCACGGCTGGACCTTCAGTCGTGCGGATGATTCAACCGCATGCTTCAGTCGCACGACTGAACCATGCAAATGGTTCAGTCGTACGAATGGAAATCCTAACCTATGAATACCACTTAATTCGTGGAAAAACGTAAAAATTCGAATACCTACGCATTAAATCGTACCCTAGCCATCCAGAGACCCTAGAACACTTGTTCCAAGTTCATAGATCGCAGTAAATCATCTTGCAATCGTTCATAACGTTTTGATTCACTATTAGATTGATTATACTTGCGTTCTCACTTAATGGATCGCCAATCAAATAGGATTCTACACTATTTGGTTTGGTACACACACAAATCAGTTAGTACTCCGTACCGAGAACGGTCCTAACAAAAGTCAATTATCTTTCGAAGGTAATTTGTATTCAGAAGTTTTATATTTAATTAATATATTTTTATAAAAGCTTCCGAAGTCAATTTGACTTCACAATATATTCTTAGCTTGATGGAAATTTTTCTTCAAAAAAGAAAATACTTATAGATTTTTTTACTTCAAAGATGTATTCGGTGATAGAAGAGATTAAAACTAGAAAGTTTTATTCATAAGAGAACAAATCTTTTGAGGCTTAATTGCTTTCGAAAGAAAACTGTCCTTCAAAACATATAAGCACTTAGAAGCATATTTAAACTTTAGAAGATATATCAGAATTCTTTCCAAAGGTAAATTTCTTATAAGTAGTTATTAATTTTGAATACATAATGTTCTTCCGAAGACAACCTAATATCTTCCAAGAGAAAATACGTCTAAAATTTACAGAGTTCTTAGAAATATCATTTGAAAATTTTTCTTCCAAAGTAAACTAGGCTTATGTAGCGATGATATAGATGACTAAAAACACACATATATAAAAATAATCTGGAGTTTAGTTTAAGAAAATCTACTCAAAGTTAATCATCCCAATAAGTGATACAAGATACTTAAATCTCTGCTCATCAAAAGCTTTTGTAAATAGATCAGCATATTATTCATTCGTGTTAACTTTGATTAATTTTTTAAGTATTTTTTTAATATTTTTTTGAAAATTATCTTTAATCAAATGAAACTTGATTTTTTATGTTTTGTCCTTGAGTGCTGACAACATTCTTTGTGATAGAGATAACACTATTGTTATCTATATGGATGGGAGTCTCTTTTAACTTGAATTTGTATTCCAACAACTGATTTTGATTCCCAAGCACTTGAGCATACCAGCTAGCATCAACATTGTATTCAGCTTTAGTAATTGATGTAGATACACAGAATTGTTTCTTGCATTTCCATGAGACTATCCTTTGCCCAAGGAATGACATCCCCTTGATGTAGAATTTGTGGTCATAATGCAGCCACCATAGTTACCCTATAGAAGAATACAAATTGAAGTTAGAATTCTTTGGATACCAAAGGCCTAGTTTTGGAGCACCATTGAGATATCTAAGAATCCTTTTGACAAGAACTAGGTGAGAAATCTTGGGGTTGGCTTAATATTTTGCACAAATGCATATGACAAGCATGATATAAGGCCTTCTGGTTGTGAGGTACATGAGAGACCCAATCATAGCCCTGTAGAAATGTTCATCCACACACTCCCCCTCAAGATCAGGTCCAAGGGCATGTTTTCTAGTTATGGGTGTCTTTGCAACCTTACATTCAGTCATGTTGAATCTTGTGAGTATGTATTGTAGATACTTTAACTGAAACTTATGAAGATGCCATTGTCAACCTGCTTCACTTGAATTCCTAAACAGAAATTGAGTTCCCCTATGGCACATTTTTCAAATATATTTTTTCATCAGTTTCTCAAAGTCTTTGTAGAGATTCAGATTAGGTGACCCAAAGATAATGTCATCTACATAAACATAAAACATCATCAAGTCATTCTCTATTCCATTAATGAAGAGTGTTCCATCTATAGTACCCCTTTTGTATCCATGCTAACAGAGATACTAAGATATTGTTCCATACCACTTTTTTAGAGCTTGTCGCAATCCATATAGAGCTTTATCAAGCTTGCAGACATAATTAGGATGATATGGTTCTACAAAGCCAGGTGGTTTTTTGACATACAGCTCCTTATCAATCACCCATATAAGAAAGCACACTTGACATCAAGTTGGTAGACCTTGAAATCCTTGCATGTAACAAAAGCAATTAATATCCTAACAACTTCAAATCTTGCCACTTGAGCAAAAACGTCTGTGTAGTTTATTCGCTCTTCTTATGTGTATCCTTGAACAACTAGTGGCCTTGTTCTTGATGACAAGTCCTCTATCACCCTTATTGTTTCCAAAAACCCATTTGGTACCTATGGTAGTCTTCCCTTGAGGAAGAGAATAGAAGTTCTAAACCTTTTGCCTTTTGAATTGAAGCAGCTCCTCCTGTATTGCTTCACACCAACTTCCATCCTTCAAAGTTTTATCAACTTTCTTGGGCTCTATCTGGGACAAGAAACAATAGTATAGACAAACATTTTTTCATGGGTTTGTCCTCTTGTTCTCACCCCTGTGTAAACATCTCCAATGATGTTTGTGGTGGGGTGTGACTTGTGGATTCTTAGTTGAGGAATCATAAAAAGTTGATTGGACATATCTAAATTTGTGAAATTCAAATTTGGCAATGGAGTGTCACCCACCACATCAACACACTTATCAAGAAAATCTTGATCGAATGATTGTGTGACATTATTGATGTTGTCTTCTATGGAGTGGTTATCAACATCAAGATATTCTTGATCACTATCACCACCTCCATGTCCTCATACATTGGAAGCTCCTTCATTTGAGTTTTCTGCCTCGAACTGGAATTTGTAGGAACCTTACATGTATCAACTGAATTTGTCATGGTTGTACTGATAGGAATTTCATCTGCAAGGATAATTACCACTAGAGCTGAAGTAGTTTTCTTTCTTGGTCTTCGAATCTCAAATCTTGGGTCAATCTCTTGTTGATAAGTTACTTATAGATCTTGAAACATCTTCATAAGATTTCTTAAAATAGTTAGTAACTAAATCAAGATCAAACAACCATTCAAGACTGGAAACTTTCACACTAGGAGTGTGCTCATTGAAGGTCATATTGGTTGACTCTCAACTACTCTAGTTTTTAGATTGAATACCCTATAAGCCTTAGCTTAGAAAGAGTATCCAATGAAGTGTCTATCATCTGATTTCTTAGTATTTTTGGCTACTTGATCTTCGGCATTCAAGATGGTGCAAGGACATCCAAACAATCTAAGGAAACAAATAAAAGGTGTAAGGCCCCGTTCCCGGGACGCTTACAGCTGGTCATTCATTGCACATAAAACATATATTCACATTTATCTTAAATAACCATTGCAACGGAAACATAATTTCATTTTCATTATAAAGGCTTTTGCAAAATAATACATCGTCATCAGGTTACAAAATACTTGTTGCATTATATCACAAAAGCATTATAAATATGGATGCCATCCAAAAGAGCTGAGTAGCCGCCTCGTGCCATCCTCAACAACCATTACCTGCCAACTGGAAAAGGCATAAAAAGTCAGCATTGCTAAGTGAGTTCTAGTTTTAAAATAAAACATACTTTAACTTTCGTTCAAAACCGTTCTTTCAAAACGTAACAGGTTTAAAAATGTGATCACACATCATACGTACACATAGGTAATATTTATTATCTTCATCATCGTTTATTTCATACTTTTATTATCTTCTTGTTCCCATCTAGGTCCTATCATGTGCTTAACCCCCTCTAGAGCACCAAGCAATTGATCTAGTGTTAAGCGACAAAGACCCCATACGTCTGGTCAATCATTAAGACTGAACCCCTGTGTGCATCCTCATGGGGTCTATAACCCGCACACAGTTGAGCTGAGAACCCCTCATTAGGTGTGAACCTCCATACATTTGCTTAATCACATGGATTAAGCCCCAGTGTGCATCCTCATGGGGTAGCTAACCCGCACACGGTTGAGCTAACACTCCGCATTTAGTGTGAACCTCCGTACATTTGCATGAATTCTTCATTTTGTTTCTCTTTTCATTATCTTCCACTATACATTATATAATACTTTCATTTCATTCATTAACATTCAACGTAAAGCCATGGGAATATAAACAGACATAGCAGGAACATAAACATACCACAACATCATACATGGCATCATACATACATAACATACATCCCATATATCATCATGGATCAACATCAATCATACATCATAACATCTATGACCTCAAACAGTCAACCTACATAGCCCTGAGAACCTCCTAAGTCAAAGCCTAAATTACACTTTTCTCCAAAAAGTCTAAGTGTTCATCAATATTGGTGTTTGTTCATCCGCATTTACCATACTCCATCCACATTTGTTATCCGCATTTGGTATTACTCATCCGCATTTGGTATAGTTCATCCGCATTTGCTATAGTTCATCCGCATTTGTCATCCGCATTTCCCATACTTTTGCTCATCCACATTTCCATCCGCATTTCATATGCTTAGTCACTATTCATCCATATTTCATCCATTGTTCATCCGCATTGACTTACTTAGTAGTTAATGCTCATCCGCATTAACTGTCATCCGCATTGACTTTCCATACTTAGGCAGATCCTAAAACTTAACCTATGAGCCTAAAACATCAGATTTTAGTTCCCAATCACCATCCATCATGTTCTAAGCTTAAGTCATACCTTCTAAGCCTTAGAAACACAACCGTAGCATCAACAAGTATGAATATAAACCAACATCACATCGCAATCACAACATACATACATTCATACAAAC
Source organism: Flaveria bidentis (assembly GCA_018326385.1). NCBI lineage: Eukaryota > Viridiplantae > Streptophyta > Magnoliopsida > Asterales > Asteraceae > Flaveria > Flaveria bidentis. The sequence goes on along the minus strand of BJCM01153705.1, from coordinate 5,584 downwards.
GGGTTAAAACCCAATTTTATAAAAACATACGTTCATGCATTTCTAGCCCCAAAATCAGTTTAAACATGTGAAATGAGGGGTTCTAGAACTCACCTTTGCAGCTCTTGAGTATGGCCTCTTCCAAACTCGTTTGCAAATTGAATTCAACCGCCTAGAAACGCACTAAAAATACCCGAACACATACAAACACACATAAGCACCAACCCGAGGACATAACCGGTTAAAAACACCATAAAACCATGAATTCTTACCTTGAATTCACACTTTTCTTCTTGTTTCTCTTCAAAACCGAGAGTTCGTTGCTTCCTGCTATTCTCTCTCTCTAAAAATCGAAAAATTTTGTGTGTTGAAAGGGTGATGGGCGGCCATGCCACCTTTATCACCAACTTTTCAAAAATATTGTCCTTTTTGGACATTTTTTACCCCTAAACTTGGGTTTTATTTCTTTTTATTCTTTTCCTTCACTTTGTGCTTCTTTCTTGACAAAAAAAAATATATATATCCGGGTGTTACAAAAGGTCTCCTTTTGTGCCACAATTCATAAGGACTCCTACCTTAAGTCTTAACTACTAAAACCTTATTCTGTGCATAGCAGGTAGTGTTGACTGCTTCTACCCAGAAAGCGATGGGTCATTTAGAGTTAGATAACATGGTTCTTGTAGTTTCAATAAGTGTCCTGTTTCTCCTCTCAGCAATATTATTTTGCTGAGGAGTCCTGGGAGCACTATATTGTCTTGTAATACTATTTTCATCACAAAAATGTAAAGGATTTGGTTCTTGAATTTAGTTCATTAATCACATCTTATAGTCTTAACCTTCTGATCACATTGATTCTAAATTTTTAGAATGAAGTTCCTTAAGATCTCAAGAGTATCATCCATAGTTCTAAGGAAGAAGTCCTAAATGAATCTTGTGAAATCATCTATGATTACCAAACAATAAGAGGTCCTTCCTAGACTCATTACACTATTAAGGCCAAAGAGATCCATATGTAATAAATATATGGGTATAACGATGGAGTTACTTTCCTTTAGCTTGCTAGACACTTTGTGTTGCTTCCCTTTCAGGCATGCAACACAATGGTCATCACTTGGAAACTATTTCTTTGGCATTCTAGTTACAAAATCATTCTTAATTAATTTATTCATGTTTTTAAATTTAAATGGCACATTATTTTATGCCAATGGAAAGACTTATCATTGTTTTCTTTAGATAGAAAACAAAAAACTTCTCCTGGAGTAGATGTTCCTTTAAGTCCATCTTATAAATGTTCCCTTTCCTCAGGCTCTAAGCAGGATATGCTCTTGAAGAATGACCACCCCGAGCTTGAGAAAAATGAACCCATGCTCAGTGAAGAGCATGTTGTGTCTCTAATCACAAAATTGAGATACATTTAGAAGATTGTAGCCAAACTCCTTGACAAAGTTTACCTTCTCAATGCTAAGCTTACCATTTATGACTTTACCCTTTCCAACAATGTAACCACCTAAATTTCCACCAAAAGCAACTGACCCGCATCAATTTCCTCAAAGTTTTTAAGCAGAGAGCCATTGCCTATCATGTTCCTTGAACAACCACTATCAATGTTCTAGACATTTCCTTTGGTCTTTAGTTGTTCCTACACAAAAAGAGATGGTTAGTTACATTTGGAAACCCAAGCCTTATTGGTCTTGGGTTTGTCAAAGTGAAATTAATACAATGTAAAAATGATTGAACCTATATTCAAGCTTCGAGGATCACTGGCTGTTATTGATGAAGAACTTTCAGTCACATGGTCTTCCTTTGTCTTCCACACCATCTTTGGAAGGTAAGACTCGACCTTCAATACTTTAAATGTTTTTTATGACTTCAAAAGTTTTAGAGACTGGACCTTAGGAAGAGTTTGCATCTACTACAACAGACTTTAGTACTTTGGAAGTATTCCTTTCTTCTGAGACCCAATTTTCTTCTGACGGGAAGTTTTCACTTGTCTTCTTCTTCACTTTGGAGCTTCTGAAAGGAAGAGATTTTCCTTTCGAAGCTATCTACTACTTCTTCTTTTCTGAAGTTCTTTTCTTAGTCATGTAGATAGTACTTTTAGGATTGTTGATGCAATTATTAGCAAAATGAGAAATATTACCACATAGATGATCCAGCAAGCTTTTTAGGGTGAGGCTTGCTCTTGGAACTAGATAGTTCAGGTTATATAGTACTGGTGCATAGCTAATCTGCCTTTTTTCTTCATAGGAATAAGTTGGACATGAACTAGGATTCCTAGTACTAGAGTCAATAGTTGAATCTTCAGTCTTCACCACTTCAAACCTTGTAGAGACAAAGGTTTGTTCAGCTTGGAGTTAAAGGTGGCCTTGATCTCTTGAGCCTTTTTTGACTTCCTCTAGCTTGCTCTGATCAAGTTCTTTCTCTTGTACTTGGTCATCCCTTTTTCTTTCCTCTCCTTAGGAGAATAGTAACCCTTCTCAGGATGATCTTTTTCACTCACCTTTGATCCATCCTTCACTATCTCCTCTTCAACTTTATCCTCTTCTTGAATGGGTCGGGTCTATGAGGGGAAAGTCATCTTGACAAGTTCCACACTTTGGAGATCTCATAGATAGTAGAGTGTATGGAGGAGCTATCTTAGTAGATCCCAGTCCCTGCTTATTCTGATAAAAATCTTTGCATCCAAGGATATCCAATCAAAGCCTCCTTCAACAACAACTACAAGTTACTTCTTGGGCTTCTCAGTTTTTGTGGAGCTCCATTAGTGTAGTTTGGTCAAGATTATGCATGGACACGTTTTTCCTTGGTGCCTTGCAATCCCTAACAAAGTGTCCTATTTCATTACATTAATAACACTTCAACTTTGTTTTTATCTAGTCCAAACTTTCAACTGGTTGCATTGCTTGGAAATTTCCTGCTTATCTTCTTATAGAACTTCTGGTTGTAACATTCGTCCACTTTGAAAATAAAAACCCAAACCTGAATCCGTTTGAGTCAATTTTAGAAACCAAATTCATTAGTTAGCTATTTAATTAATTTTAATATTTCAAATACAATAATTATACCATTTATTCAATTCTCATTTATCAAGTTGTTTAGTAACCTATAATAAATTCTATAATTTATAAAAGAAAGTTTTATACATTCATTAGGTTTATTTATAGAAATAAATAATTATATTTCAAAGTTTATAAGAAAAAACTAGATTGTTATATAGATTTATAAAGTTTAAGGTTAACTTTGATATTTAATTAAAACCCAAAGTTAATTTTACATTAGAAAAAATTGGGTTATATAAGTTTAAGGTTTATTTGGTAATCTTTGAAACTTAATTCAAAGTTTGTTACATAAAATGATAACAACTCAAAATTTAGGGGACCAAAGTGTAACTTTGGTTAAAACCCAAACCAAACCCCCTTCCTTCTATCGTTTCCCCCTCTTTTTCCGGCCACCTTCTCCAGTCAAGTTACGGTCCGCTTCACACACCCAAAATGCTCGATTAAAATGCTACGGTCCGCTTCACACACCAAACCCCCTCCCTTCCATCGTTTTCCCCTCTTTTTCCGGCCACCTTCTCCGGCCGAGTTACAATTCCTTTAAGTCATGAATCTCCACGACATTTACAAGAGCAAAGTACTCTGTAAAGAATTGAACCAGCCTTGAGATCCTTTTCACTATAAACATATTCCAATCATTGTCATACTTCTAGGAAATGATTTTCTAATCAGTTTTACCCTTGGGAGTAGACACACCTTTGATCATCTCTGTAGTGGTCAATCCTTCTTGAAGTTTCAATTGGGAAGGTTCAGCAAATCACTCAGGATATCTATGAAGTACAGGTGCCAAAGAATCTTGATCTCGATGGGTAAGTTGCATGTCTTGAGCTGACACTCTTGTTCTTGGCTTTTTGTTGATGATTTCTTCTTCTATATTCTTGAGCCTTTCTTTTTGTTTCATTTATCAACCTGCGGGTGGCATCCCTTAGGGAGTTTGTTTTCATGTTTCCAAGCCTCCTTCTTGTGAACCCTTGACTTGAAAGATAATCCTTCATTTCCCTATCAGACATATTATAGGGATCATGATATAACGGTTGAGGAGTTGATGTTTGCTTCTTCATGGATGATGGTTGTGCACAGTAGCCTTTAGAGAAAGAGTTTTCTCATACTCAGTCTCAAATTTTGGGTCTAACAGTTTGTTCAATCTTTCTTCTTCTGCCTTCATTCCCTCATAAGTCATGCTGAAAACTTCGTCAGGATCATATCCATGATTAATAAAAAACATGGCTTTAACCATTAAGTCATCTGTTTATGACTTTTCAACCATTTCTTGTATAGACTTTTCTTTCTGCACAAGACTATCAACTGCTATTGGCTCATCGACCACATAGCCTCCTTCAATCTCCTCTTCTTCAAGGTCAACAAATATAGCTTGCTTCTTCAATTGAGATTCTGCTTGCTCATGTTCTTCCAAAAATTCTGCTATAGTAGCAAGGCTTCTAGGATCATCTTGTTTGCTTTTCTTAACTGGTTCTTTTTCTATAGGCCTCTTTCACTTAGCCTTTTCAGTCAAGTACATCCTCCTTCTGGTATAAGTTTGCATTAAAGGACCAGATGAGGATTCATGCATTTCAGCTTCTTGAGGCACTTTTTCAGCCTTTGTTTGTACTTGTTCATGGTCAGTAACTGCTTTTTCTTCTTTCTATTTTTTCTCTTCACATAATTTTCTAATCATCTCTTTTTGCTTATCAGATAGTGACACAGCAGGAACTATTTGTAAGCTCAATTCCTTCTCCAAAGGGACATGAGATTGAGGAATAATCACTATGGGTTCAGTAACAGTCCTTTGATTAACTATAAAATCCCAGAACTCATCATCAATGATGAATTCTTCTAATGTGAATCTGTCTAGAGCATTGATCATGTCATTAAATTTAGCCTCTTTAGTGGGCATATTGGCTGTTGTCTCTGAGTATACCACCATTTCCAGGCTAGACTTATCTTGCTTTGTCTTGCTTGGTTCTACTTCTATTTAAGAGAATCTCATACGTTTACCAAGAGGAGAGTCATCACTACTCTCCCCTGAAGAGCTCTCAGACTCAGCTTCTTTCTCATCAACTTTCTTTACTTCTGATTCAACCTTTCTTTTGATTTCAACAAGCATCTCAAGTTTAGCTACTCTTTTGTTCAAAAGTTCATTCTATTTCTACAAGTTGATAATAATTTCATCTTGTTCTTCAATATGCTCTTCCTGCTCTTCCATGGCAATTGTTTGAATGGATAAAGTGTCCACATGACTACTTATCTCATCCCTTGATTGTTGAAGAGCAACTTTTAAGTTCTTTATCTCATTTTATTGGAGCTGTACAAGATAGTGTATATTATCAACACAGTCAAAGTCAACAAAAGTCAACGTCACGGTCAAAGTCAACAAAAGTCAAACCCGACATGTTCGAGACGAAGAACCGAGACAAGACGTTGAAGATTTAGATGACTAGGAGTTATATTGCAATAAATATATTTTGTGTGAACAAAATATATTTTATCTTGTTTTTAGTCATTTTTATGCTTAATATGTAATTTTGTATTAATTAACCTAAGTCTAGGGG